>CM055731.1:13674143-13958482 GCA_029465975.1 Dallia pectoralis
TATATATGAACAAATATTTATAAATATATATATGAACAAATATTTATTATTTGCACTGTAAATATCTACAGTATATACAGTGCATTGTGTAATGACCCTGAATACAGAGAATAGTCTTCAACTTAGAGAACTCTTATTTGCTTTCCTACATTCCATGAACCGGAAATCTATCGCTAATGTGGCTGACAACACGGTTGCAGTTGGAGTGAGCATCAAAACATTTTGGTTAATTACCTTCCAATATTTCGCAGCCATGGGGAAGTCATTTGCTAATTTCATGTGCAAAAAAGATTTTCACCCTGCGTCTAAGTCAAACATAAAAAAGGTAAGTGGAAAAATATCCTCACTAGGAAGTTAGCTAGTTAAATAATCTAGATATGTTATAACTAGCTAGCTAATACTATCAACAATATATCTAACGTGTCCATTACTATGCCATTTAAACGGGTTAGGTCTTACTGTAAATCTGTCTGTAGTTCAGAAGAAAATATTTATCCGATGGTTTTATAGTCTGGTTTAAAATGTAGTTAAACCAGTCAGCTAATGTTAATGTTAACTAACATCACTATTACAAGCAAACAGGATATAACTAGCTAGTTAATTATCATAGCTTAATATTTAGCTACCATAGTAGCTACGTAGTTTATACGGAAAATAAAATATACGTGCTCCTAGTGTACTGTAGCTGGTTAGATACATTTACTGGGATATACATTACAAATAGCTAGAAGTTACTTATTTGTGTTAATGTGTTGATAGTGTACATTAATGCATTTGAGTGATTTTTTTTTTAATACTATCATTATTTCAAAGTATTATTAGTGGGGCAGTCCCCACCATCAATACCTGTTTCAAAGTCAACTGCTCGACCATCTTTTTGCACTTTAATCGCTAAGGAGACTCGTTCCACATTTGACACGATATCTTTACTGCCAACGACCCATTAACTGAGGATTGCAAGGTGATTTTTGTACCCATGTTATTTTAGATCCTACTATCCATTTAAACCCTTTCATTTAAATAAAAGTAATATTGTCGGCATATTCATTTAATGCAAAACAGAATAATTGATATGGATTTATTATTTCCCCCAAAAATGTTTTTCAGTTGTCATTTCATGAACAGTACCGACTCAAACATTTGCACATACTCATTCAAAGGAATTGTTTTATTTTTACTATTTCCCACGTTGTTGAATTATAGTAAATGCTTCCGAACCATGAAATAACACGTATAGAATATTGTAGTAATCAACAAAGTGCAACTTAAAACACATTTATACTTAAGATTGTGCAAAGTAGCCATCCTTTGCCTTAATGACAGCTTTGCACAGTTGGCATTCTCTCAACCAGCTTCATTAGGCAGTCACCTGTGGAACAATGTCAAACTAATTAAAATATCCTTGAATTAGTAGGCTAGTCTTGACTGGTAATTTTCTTCCATCTTTCATTCGAAAAAATAAACTTTGTTGTGCTCATCTCACAGAAAGATAACTTTCCACAATGCACATATTCAGAACAGTAACAGTTTAGATATAATCACGATTACATAATCATGACCAAGAAGACGGTTTTGTCTACAAGTTACTACCAGGCTATATACATCATAGTTTACACTGATTAGATAACTGATTATGCCTAGAGTGCTACATAATACGCCCAGCCCTGAGCCCCTGCCACCTGCATGCACACACCACCAAGCCAACACGCATAGCATACCCTGACACACACACACTCACACGCACAAGCACGCGCATTGTTTGAATCCAGCCAGTCTTGACTAAATCAAATGCTATGCTTATAACTGTGTTCGGGTACTTTAGTGATGGGAGGCTGAACTCCACTCTACCGGTAAATTAATATCTGAGGTTTAGAAAAGAAACGTGTAGGCTAGCCAGCTGCGTAGGAATCCAGTAATTGGCCAGTTTATTAGGCACACTCATCTCACCTGGTTGGACTTCAGGACAGCGTTGTTTTGTACAAGGTGTCTGAAACACTACATGTTTTTTTGCTTGTCACGCCATGTCTGATAAACCCTCATTGCTGTGTGGGAAAAGCTTTCAGGGAGAATTTTTTTCATTTAATTGAGCAGTAACAGGATCTCTACTTGCAAGTTCTGCCTTATTTGTACATAAACCCTGTAGGAGTTTTTGGGTTTGGCCACAATATTTGCTCTTTGCACTGTCCTGGCAATGCTGCACATATTGTTTAGACTTCTTCCACTTTTGCTACTAAGCCAAATCGGTTTTAAAGACTTTAAACTGTAAAGTTACTGTACGAAAGATGCACCTGATGTATGAACTTAAGCCGTTTATGCGTTTCAGGAGTTTTTATTTGTAAAATGTATATAATTTATTTAGTATTACAAATGATCAGTCACCAAATAAATGGCTTTGGTTTGACTTTCATGTGAACAGACATTACTTTCCTATGATGTTTGCACAGTATGGTAGTTCTTAACGTTATCTATTTTGCGATTGTACAGGTATGGATCGCAGAACAGAAGTTAACCTTCGAGAAGAAGAAGCAGGAGGACCTCATGAATTCATATCTAAAAGAACAAGACACATACAACAACAGGTGAGTTTCTCTGATCGGTGTCTGAACACATGGTCCAGATATTTGGATCTTAAGAGATGCTTAGCCTTAACAGAGGGCTTCTTGCTCTGTCTCATTGCTTTACCAAAGCATACTTGCTGTTTTATCGAAATCTATATTGTCTTGCATAACATTTAAACTCTTCTTTATGATAACATCAGATTGCTGATGGGTGATGACCGCGTGAAGAATGGTCTGAACTTCATGTATGAAGCTCCCCCTGGGGCATCCAAAGGTGACTACATCAATGCCTACATCAATGCCCCCACCCCCCCGCACTATTATAATGTTTAAAATGTTTCACTGATCTCCCATTTTTCTTTCCCGCATTGTTCTCTCCATTAAAAAGAGGAAACCAAAGAGGTATGTTTAAAACTCGTTTCTTAGTCTCAGACTGTTGTTCTTAATATTTTCGTTTTTATTTATGTAGATTTTCAATCCTGTGTTGCTTTATTACATACATTTTATCTTTTCTTGCAGGAAGGGGAATCTGAATACAAGTTTGAGTGGCAAAAGACAGCACCTCGGGAGAAGTATGCCACTACTTGATCTGATCTGAACATATTATTTAGAAAATAGTTCATATGTATGTATTTTTTATATTTACACTTTTATCTCTTGAGGTATGCCAAGGATGACATGGCTATTAGAGATCAACCATTTGGAATTCAGGTGAATTTTTTTAATTATCAAAATGGATTAATCGTGAACTTATTTCTATATGTTTTTATTTAAATTAGAACATGTGTATGTGGAAACTGTTTTCAGGGTGCTTTTTTGCCTCATTAACTCAAGTACTTTCTTTACTTCGATGGTCACCGGTACTTATTGATAATGGTTTTTTTAATATGACTATAATCAGTGCCTTATGGTTTAATTTGATGCAGTGATGCAGATGTTAAGTTTAGGAATCACATTATGCAGCAGAGACCAGTGCCTGTTCTGTATGTCACCTGGTCTCCATCTGAGGTGTTATGAGTGACACAGTAACCAAGTGGAAGTCTAATAACCTTTAATTCTCAGGTGCGGAACGTGAGATGCATCAAGTGTCACAAGTGGGGCCACGTGAACACGGACAGAGAGTGTCCTCTCTTCGGCCTGTCTGGGATCAACGCCAGCGCCGCACCCACAGAGGAAGCCGGTATGTGCAAATATATGTCCGCTTTAGACTGACCCCCCCCCCTTCGCTTCAAGGGGAAAAACTCACCTGGTAATGATCAGTTGTACGTCACAAAAATGTATTATATTTATTTTTTCCTCAACATGTGAGTAGCCGGTTTTATTTCATTTTTTCAGTGTGTTCACCTTGTTTTCCCGAACTTATCATGAATACTGTATGAATGACTTAATAATTGCATGCATATGCTTTCCGGTAGAATGTGCTTTCTTTATAACATTACATTGTGTCGTCGTGTGCAGTCTGTACCTTCAGTATGTCGTAGCAATAGTTGCCCCCCACCTGGAGAGCCAGGCCCATACCGACTCCTACAATCAGCTAGTGGAGTGGTAAACTGATGTGTTTACTGCAGGAGAGTCCAGCGCATGGTGTTGATGGTGGAGCACTGTAATGGAGCCCCCCCTGTGTCAGGGGGGTGTGGGGGAGGGGGGGGATTCAATTACTGTGTATTCTGATTCACCTAACCGCTGCTTTGGGAGAATGATATTGTATGATTTGCTCAGCCAGAGGACGAGTGAGTTGATTTGGTGTCCCTTTCTGTTAACAAAGCCGCCCCTGAATTCCCCACTGTGGAGACGGTGGTGGTTGTGGGCAGACATCAATGGGACTTTGAAGCTGCGCTTTGTACTAACAGGTCCGTCGATGCACCCCTCCGAGTTAATGGCGGAGATGCGAAACAGTGGGTTTGCCCTGAAGAAATGTGTCCTTGGGAGAAATTCTACTGTTTGTGATCCGTCGCAGGTAATCTTCTGTTCCTCTACCCCCCTGATGAAAAAAAGAACAACAATATCCATGCTAGATCCCCGGTCTAAATGTGATTGCTGCAAAATGGCCAATTATCAGAGTAAACTGCCATGCTATTCCAGTCGCTACAAGTTTAGTCAATTGGGCAGATGTGATGAGACCAACTGCTAAAATTATAGGAGTGTTGTAGCGCCAGATGCAGTAGTTTACCTCCCCTCATCCGCCATGAAACAGAAATCAGTTTGTTTCTTATTCTCAGTGTGGTTCTTATTCATTCTTTGACTCACTTGTTTCACCTCTGGCTATTTGAGACGTGTGTGCATCTATACGTTTCCTTCACGTTCTTGTTAAGGATTTGGCGACTTTATTGTGCATTCTAGGTATAAATAGACTGATTTATTGTGCATTCTAGGTATAAATAGACTGATTTATTGTGCATTCTAGGTATAAATAGACTGATTTATTGTGCATCGTTTCTATGTAGGTGTATGTTGCTAGTGAAGAAGAGGAGGATCCAGAGGTTGAATTCCTGAAGTCATTGAGCACCAAACAGAAACAGAAGCTCCTCCGGTAGGAACGCCTTTTACACCAAGTGTAGATTTAGAAGTCTTGAATTCTACTGCAATATTGTATAAGTAGGAACAGGATTATTCTAGAAGAAAATACATGTAGGTAAACATGTAGTTGTTTTGATGTTATAGGAAACTGGATCGTTTAGAAAAGAAGGAGAAAAAGAAGAGCAAAAAGCAGAAGAAAAGGAAGGGCAAAGGGAAGCAGAAGAAGCGGCAGGAGAGCAGTACGACTGATAGCAGCAGCAGTGACTCCGACTCTGACGATAACCACAAGAGCAAAAAGAAAAGGAAGATGTGCGCCAGGAAAGACTCATGTTGTGACAACAGTCCTGAGCGTGAGGGACGGGTTCTGAGTAAAACCCAAGGCTCCTCTCACAGGACCAGGTCACAGAGCCCGACATCCAGACAGACAGAGCTGAAACGCCATGACCGACAGGAGAACCCAAAACAGGCCGAGCCTGGCAGGATCGAGGCCAGACAGTCCAGTCCAATAAGACAGAGACCGATTAAACAGGAAGTTCAGGAGAGTCATGCCCACCCTGGTAGGGAGTGTCAGATGCCGGACAGTAGCTCCAAGAGCAGCCCACGCAGGAGCGAAGACAGACTCAAGGACCAGAGATGTAAAGACAAGGTTCACTATCGAGATGAGGGGAACAGTAGAAGAGACAAGGATAGAAGGAGTAACACAGAAAAGACTAGAAGCCGGGAGAAAGAGGGAGACAGGGCAGGGGGAGACAAGCGTGAGAGAGACCGGGCTGGGGAAGACAAGCATGAGAGAGACCGGGCTGGGGAAGACAAGCATGAGAGAGACCGGGCTGGGAGAGACAGGCATGAGAGAGACAGGGCTGGGAGAGACAGGAGTAGAAGTAGGAACAGACATTAAGGACATTGTAGGAAAGTAAGCAACTAAGGAAAGGAGTAGAAGTTGAGAGAGAAGTAGAAGGTGGAGGAGAAGCACAGCCAGAGGAAAGGATAAAAGAGTTAGAGCTCGGAGGTAGCGCTAAAATATCAGAAGACAAATTGCAGAGTGACCAGTGGTACTTTGAAATGTTTTTGTTTTAATGTTTTACATGTTATGATGATCAGTCAAAACTGTTAATATTTTTCATGGACGTGTACGCACTCTATTAAACAAATCCACAAAAACAAACTTTTCTGTGTCTTTAGGATATATGTATGTTTTGGTTTTACCAGCAAGTTGGTAGCTGCAGTAGGTGCCGCAGTAGTTACTTTCATCCACTAGAGGGCAGCATAAGTCCTGGAATTAAATGAAGCACAACAATACTTTCTGTTGGTCAAATTATTAAGCATATGCGTGTCCTATATGCACGTTTCATGGCTGTCATTTAAGGAAATATGCTCCTCGTCAGAACAAATCATTCATAGCACAGCACGTCAAATGGTAAGGGTAGCCTACTAACTTCTCACGTGGTGGTAACGGTGTTTCATTAGATTTGTTTCCAGCATAACTTCGTCTTTCACAAGTGCCCTGAACTGGAGCGTGGGCAGCGTACTCTTGTGATTGACTAATGAGGCCTCCTGGTGGGTCCTGCGTGAGTGGTGCAGGTGGTGCTGAGGTCAAATGTTTCTCTAATTCCGAGTTCTGTGTGTTGCTGAACTCTGCACAACCTGAAGTACGTGATGTTGCGGGTATCTGAGTCGGTCCAATCAGTGGTTTAGTTCGGTCATATCAGCATATTCGTGGACAAAACGGTAAACGAAGCTGTCATTGAGAGTAATTTGAGGTTTAACTTTATAAATGTAATCTGACAGTTGAATTTACGTTAGACTGTTTATGAGCCTATTTGTTTTTGCAAAGCCCTACCAAACCCTTAAAAAAATAGTAATTCTGGTTTAGAAGTATAAGCTTTTATTATTTGAATTAATTTAGAAATATTTGCTTTATAGTTTGCAGCCAATCGTATAATTGTGCAACAATGGGCTTTCCGAATAATGTATCCGATTGGATATCCGATGCAATTATGTCAATACAGAAACATATTAATTACCAGCCTTAATAGTGACTTGATGGCCATTTTATTGTATTGTGCAGACCAGTGATATGTGTCATGTGTCACGTAAAGTCACGCTGATTCTCTTTGATCGCTCTTTATAGACACAGATGACTTTTGCCTAATGCTCATAGCGAGAGGGCATCCAAGGAAACGCGACGAACCGATAACTGACAGCAGTTACTGTCCGACACCCTTCCGTCCTTCCCCCCCGGCAGCATTTGTTCACACTTCTACATCTTGTTGGTTTTAACCCTCTTGTTGCCATTTAATTGCAAACTATGTTAATCAATTACAGCATAATATTACTTCACATTTTCCTCGTGAAAATTCTAATCGTGAGATTCTAATTGACTATTGTGTAATGAAAATAACCAATTAGCCGTCAAAAAAGCCCCGTGTCGTTTTTGCCAAATATCCCCCGATTTTTATGAGAAACATATACTCGTGCAAATATACTCAGATTTGAAAAGAGATGCTTGAAAAACATGTTCTAGCTTGATTTTGAAAAACAGTATTTTATTGTAAATTATTCTTGCACATTTAAAAGTAAACATTGATATGATTTGCTATAAGTATGATGTGTCTGGACTAATTACTATATTCGTTTCTTGGCTATTTCTACAAGTATTTTTCTAGGATTTTTGCATATATATTGTTCTTCATTGTTGAACCAGAATTTCTGTGGTCATTAGGCTGGAAAAATATTTGTATGCCTTGGCGTTATTTTCTTCATCTCTCCCAGCCATACAAAAGGAAATCAAAAATAATTTCCATCTATTGCCTTCTGGTCAATTTAACTTCCTCTTCAGTTAGAGATGTAGATGAGATGCCTCTCCCTAACTTATTCCCAGGCCTGGGCTTCTCTGTAATTATTCCCCGGGTTTTTCTTTGAGATCGGACGCTGCACTGGGTTGGCACAAAGAAGTCAGAGAGCGTCCTTGAACCCTTTCAAAACGGGGCCACTGATATTCAAATAACACGCAGGAACCATTTGACTGCGCTGCGACAAGAGCATTTCGAATTTAACATTTGCATATGGCTTTTTACCCCCTTTTTCGAAAGTTGAGAAACAGTTCCCATAACGTCAAATCAAGTGTGGAGATCTACGAAAGGTTAGAAATGCTTTATCCTTATTCCTGGACTGCCGTATATATCCGTTTGACATGCAAATTAAGGCAGTTAATTTGGACAATTAAAATAAATATTCAGAGAGCTTTTGTCATCAGACCCCCTTTCGGAAGCCCCCAGATAAAGTAAAGCTGAACAAATGATGTCTCGGAGATTAATTAGATATTTGATAAGACACGAATCCCTAATCGCAAATACAAGACACATGGGGCTGCGATGTGCTTCAAGTCATAATTAATACCATTTAACAAGATTTTCATTTGGGCATGAAATGTCTTTTCCGGGACATTAACTATTTATTTATTCCTCAGGGGGAACGCACGTCAATGTTCAATTGCCTAGGCATATAAACAATGTATGAGTGATTTTATGTAAAGGAGCCCTCCTGCTTATCTACAATTTGTGTATGACAATCGTAATATTTATGACTTATCTCATCCAATAAATTATAATTTTTCAGAATGTATTTTCATGTTGTATAATGAAAACATATGCATATCCCATGGGACACAAGATTGTGAAACACTCCCATCACAACTAGAGCCCCATATTTTAGATCATTTTAATTATGACAAAATGAAAGGCTTATACTTGTGACTTTATACAAGTAAACATTTATATATTTTTTAGCAAATAAATGCAATGGTTAACTGAATATAAAAAGCTGTGTACACATATCCACAAAGTGCGTTGAAAGTAAACTCCCTGAATTTCAGGATCCCAAACACGAATAAAACAATCATAATTAACATTTACATGAAAGTAACACCTTGTTGACAATATATGTACAATATGATGGCGACAAACATTGTCCAACAAAGTTATTTCGGGTTAGCTCAACCCTTTTTACGCAGTGATCCTTTAAATAGTCCTCCAGTTCATTTTTTGATGTTGACAGCTTAATAACTCATTATCATATAATATCGAATACCTCTGTTCTTCATTTGGTGTTAAATACCGAGTGGAACGTACTCAATCAGATATTCAGATCAAATTACTTTCAGTTTTCAAATGCGTAAAATTGTATTTTCCTCCAACACTCTCACTCAAACCCAGACCCGTTATAAATACATGTGCCAGTTTTGATACTGGTAGATTTCTTTAAAAAGTTGATTCCGAGGTCATTTAAATAACAGCCAGTCAGTCAGTGCTCGTCATGGGGAGATGGGTCCTTGATTCTCGGATTCACCCCGTCTAAAATTAGTTCTGGAGACTCGGACCTGGGCGTCTCCAGGTTGCTGGTGTCGGTGTCACTGTCGCTTCCCTTTTTGCCTTCTCCCCCGGCAGTGTGGGTTTTAATGTGCTTGCTCAAATGGTCGCTCCGCATAAAGCGCTTGTTGCATACTGGGCAAGCGAACCTTTTCTCGCCGGTGTGGGTACGGAGGTGTCTTTGAAGTTCATCCGATCTTGTAAATCGTTTGCCACAAAAAAGCCAATTGCAGACAAAGGGCCGCTCACCAGTATGCCATCTCAAATGGGCTTTGAGGTGAGAGGTCTTGCCGTACACCTTACCGCAGCCAGGGATGTGACAGCTGTGAAGTCCTTTCCTGCGCAGGCTGGCCCCTGCAGGCCCCAGCCGCTCAGCCTCCTGACAATTCGGACAGTCGCAAGTGGCTCTGCCGGAGTACCTCCTGGAGGACCTCGAGGAACCTGAACTGGAGCCGGATATCATGGAGTTGGCGGCCGAGGCGTCCGTGTACGTCGGAATGACTGTTTTGAATCCCTCTTGTGTTAACAGGTGCTGGCTAGTCGATAGTAGATGAGATGCGGTGGGACTGATGCCGGTTGAGCTAAATGCAGAATGTGTCAACGTGGAGAAGTCAGGGTTGTAGCCGCTCAGCTGTGAGTGTATGGCTTGGGGCGTTCCGGAATGCAGAGACGTCTGCAGGGAGCTCGCAGGGTTCTGGACCTCCAGCCACGAGCCCGGGTTGGCATGCACGTCCCACCACGCAGACGCACCGTTCGCGACGTCGCCGGAGATGGTCGAGTGGAACCCGGATTTGTACCACGACTCGTACGGATGCGCCATCCCAACTCTCGGGTACAATGTGTCCGCGGAAGTGTGGACTTTTGAGATGAAGGCTGACTGTCCAGAGTCTTGAGACGAGATGCCCGTTGAGTTGGAAAACAGACTACTGTACTCAGTGGAAAACGCAGAGGAGGTCGGGGAGGTGGAGGCCAAGCAGAAAGCGCTGTTGCCCGTGCCAGTGGTTGATGTTAGTCCGGTTGACCCGCGGCTTGTCGCTACAGTGAATCCAGGGAGACTGGATCCTAGGTTGCAACTAGAAGAGGATCTCTTCCAAGGATGAAATCCGCCTTTTGAAAAAGCACTAGAATCGGGTAGAGTTGTGAGTGGACTGGTGTTGCCAATTTTGTTACAAGTAGCAGCCAGCATAGCTAGAGGGGTAGTTCCAAATCGTGGTTCTTCCTGCAAAGTGATACATCACGGTTAGTTAGAACGCTGCAAATTGCAATATTTACCTTTTATTCTCAAAATAAGATATATATTTCGGTTTTTGCTTGACTTTTTTTAAATAGATATCAGCGGGGCTACAAAATGACCTAACAATGGCTTAAATAATAAATGTATAAAACAAAATAATTAAAACAGTGTTTTAAATGTGAACTAACTATTCATTGAATCATCTAAAAACCACAAGCATCGTGATAATACTGAACGTCTCCTAGAGTCGGAAGTTTACTGCTTGTCTGCAAAGTTTGTTTTCGAGACTTGCCTATTTTGAAAGTTTCCTCTATCTTAAATTATTTAGTAAGGAAGTGGTCGACAATCAGATCAATTTGTTTAAATGTACAAAGTCTAAAGCACGTTTCAACATGGTAACATGAGTGCATCTGTAAAGTTATTTTATTGACAAATAAATTTAAATTGACTTGTTGTGCATGGAATTGAAAACAAATGTTTTTCCGCCTTACCCCAAGTATAGACGTAGCCATATCCAGGGCCTTTTGCTATGTTGAATCGGTGACAATTCTGGCAATAATGTGTACTTTTCCAATTCGACTCAGGCACTGCTTTTCCGTAGTCACACGCTTCCTCTCCTGGCTGGGAGCTCCTACTCTACCTAGTTGTAGACTGCGCGTTCTTTGAAGTACAGCTGGCAGGCGCAAGCAGCCAATCTAAACGCCGGATTCTTGGCAAATGGACGAAATCGGCCAATGAGAGACTCGATTGTGGACAGAAACGCTAAAAGCTTCACGTCCATCAATAACTGTTATGCGGCTCTGACTGTCAAGCAAGATACCATTGGGTATTTTTATACCTTTTATGTATTCTAGCATCAAGGCTCAGTGTGTGGTTTCATTGTAGAATCGAGCTCATTTTGGTGTAACCTGGTCTTCTGTTTGAGGTAAGCATTGTATGTGATTTATTTCGAGGTGTTTTGTTCATTGTGGATGAAGATGCATTCTGTTCCATTTCCCAAAGCTTTCTGACCGACTGTCTTAAAAAAGCACTTTGTTATATAAATATTTTTTCTTACTGCAAATAATTGCGATATGTGTTGAAATGTTCTGATATATAGCAGCATCTGGTAATTATCCCTCGTAGAATCAAACGCATTTGAATGTTTCATCACATGAATGGATTCGTAATTAGACTATTGAAACATCTAAAATAATTGCTGTGCTTTTATTTTTGTCTAAAGCTAAAGCTGTCATGCACTTTCAGGAATGGGAGCATCAGGCGCTGCGCGTGCCCTTTCTTGCAGTTCATGGACATGAAGTTAAGCAGAAGTTCCCAAACACTAATTCTGATGAATTGAGTAATTATCACTGAATATGTTTCCTGACTCAAGACGTTTTCGATATATAAGGTATGCAATTTAACATGTGAATTATATCTGATCGTTTCTATAGGATCAAGCGGTGTTGGCATGTGTGCTTATATAACAGTGTATTGTGGACTTGTTTGTAAACTGTGTGCGTGTGCTGCCTTGACACCAGCAAACGAATTCTGCTACTTTTTCCGTGCCATTGGTCTTTTGACCAATCAGATCAGGTCTGTTAGAGATCAGACGAGAAAAGACCGGATGTGATTTGTCATAATACCAATTAGAGAAAAAAATACCCGAATTTGACTGTGGAAACGCAGTCTATGTGTTTAGTCTGTGAGTACTCGCAAAGTTCGCTCGTGCATGTCTCAATGTCTGTCTTAACAATTTATACAATTGTGTACAGGGTGTGAAGAGAATTTCGGGCAATTAAAATGTGACAAATTACTTGATGACGAATTGGTGGTCTTACGGGCAAAAACCTGAAACCACCAAATTAAAACTGTGTGAAAATATTGTACACATTTCCATGGCCCACCTAATAATGATATTAGAAGCCCTTTTTCTTATGTCAGTCTGATGACACTCATTTACCTTTATTATGTAATTATAAAGAATAAATGCCACGATAAAGTGTGCTGACTATAATAAAGATTTAGGACAACTAATATGGAATTGAACCAAATATAAAATATATGTGCACAGCTCATCAATGTGCACCTTATTTCGCAAAATGACACATGACCACAGTGTTTTCTTCCTTTGGATGTTTCTTTTAAGATCACAATGCAATATATGTCAACGTGTTTCACAGCTTGTTAAAACATTTAGGGGTAATGACATAATGTTAACAATGGCCTGCTTTGGTGTGAATCATCATCCCTTTAAAAGTTAAAGCAATTTTCCAGAGAAAGGATTTGCCGAAAGCTGTGCATTACAGTATTCAAAACGGCCAAATAATGCTCCATTATAGAGGTTGAATGCTGCCAGTCAGCTTAGCGCAATTTGTGCAAAGGCTCTCTGCTTTAAATCCCCACCTTTAAAGGGGTGAATATAAAACAATTTCATCAAATCCAACGAACGGAGCAAAGAAAATTGCTTCATTTTTGCAATCATGGCAATTTGAGTGGAGTGCTATTAGCACTATTAAATGTCGATTATGCATAAACAAATTTGATTGTAAATCCAAAGTAGCTCGAACAGCGTGAGTGTCTGTTCTTTGATCATGGTTTATTTGCTGTTACCTTTTTCCTATGTAAATATGTATATATTTTTACACTTTTGGTTTAAAAATAAGGGTTGGGTCATTTCATGCATTTTTGATTATTGCTGATTTTTGCTGTAACAAATGTGCTTGTATTATCAAGCTCAGAATGTGTTATGTATAAAGAGGAACATTATTTAAAGAGCAAAGACAAAATAATGCTTTCGATTTACTGCTTTATTTAAATGAGAGTAATGAATACCACATTATTAACGTATTACTCATTTTAAAACACTCGATAAATATATGGATATAAGGAAAAAGCCTAACAGATAAAACAGTACAGGCAGAATGAACGGAGCACTGCATGAGACAAGGATTATTTCATCATTCAAAATGACAGGTGATAATTCATTTTGGTTCACATTAGATTGCCAACATTGATTTTGGAAGTAGAATTTATATTTTGAATCATATTGTACATTTTCCGTATAGTTTAGAATTCATTTCAATTTCATATTGTGTTTGCTTTGAATTGTGCAAACCTGTCAGCAATAGTTGGTATATGCTTCTCTATTGCAGCATCCTTGACATAATCGTGTCTTAAAAATATTTTAACAGTGTCATTCAAGTGGGTGTTTGGAGCAGAATCTAGCATCCATCCAGGACTCCATCTGAGAGCACTTTTCTAAGGCAATTAGGAGCCTATTACAAGTCATTAGATTGATCAATGTACCTTAAACAATGAGAATGATTTATTTGGTAGAACAAAACGCTGTGCATCTATTGTGGTGAGGCTAAGTGACGCTGCATCCATCAAGGCATTCAACAACAAAAGATAAATGATCAATCCAGTCCTATTCATTTCAATTCTCGCTACAAAAGGCCTTTGACTTGCTTCAAATCTAGATTATTAGAGGCTCGTTTTCTGCATGTTAAACGACGCAGGGTGCTGGATTACAGCTTTCTGCATGGTGCTGTTCAGGTCCGTCTATGATTAATTTGCTTTGGCCTTGAGAGAAGTTTATTCTGGACAATTATCTAATCGGTGTAATCTCATGGTCGGAGTAGTAGAGGACCACAGACCTACACCTGTTTCTGTGTAGGCCTGAGGCGAGGGGAATACAACAAGTCAGTGGTAATAGTGGCATTCTTCTATTCTTAGTTGTTAGATATTATCTGAAAACAGGTAGATTACAATTTAGGATTTTTTTCTTAGACAGCCCACATAAATATGATTTTGTCATAAACACACGTTATTTTCATTTTTTCATAAAACAAATGAAGATGTTCTCTATTTATTTACGTGTGTAGGGTAACACGATGAATAACCGAAGTATCCATTTCACTTGTGCAAAACTGGCATGCCATGATGTTCTCCATTCAATTTTTTTATTTATAAGTGCACGTATTCAAATCTCTGATCGGTGCCTGTCTCGGTGTTTCACGATCATTTTTATAGGACGTGTTTCACATTTGTAAATTCTTTTTTTTCATGATTAAAGAGTTGGAGGAAGACATACTCACTAAATAATATTGAAAATATATGGCATGGTATCTTATTGTATTTGTCTACGGGATGAACCAGCAAGTCGAGGTGCATCCCAAGCGATTCACCTTGTTAAAGAAGCAGTAATCCCACTACTGCTCACATGCACTGATTTTACCCTCCTCTATTATATGGTTCAGTCGTGCCTGCCTCTCTACTATTATGTGTTAGAGAATATTATGTTGATTATACCTGACACCTGGTAGACACCTGTAGTAACATATCTTCTGAATGTGTTGTAAGTCTGTTATAACTGCATGTATTGTAACATAACTATAATGGCACTGGTTTGACTAATAATGTCACAGTCAGCCAAGCACATGTTGCAAGTATTATTTTCCTCTCCTTTGTTAATAGTGCCAATGCATTTTCAGTTTTTAATTACAAAATTAAGCTTGGCTCAGCTCTTACAGTAAGTACAGTAGGCCTATACTTCGTATATTAACAAGTGAGCTAAATTTAAAAAATGTGGTCAGATAGCCAGCTACCCGTGTCATCTTTCATATCCAGGGGAAGCACATTCTATTTTGAGAGTGAGGCATTAGCCAGTCTGGTCGACTGTGAGGTGGTGTTAGCTAGACAGCTGTTATCTTCTTTTTCATTCTATAACTTTAGTCACTGTAAGTAAATGCAGTTTTAGTAGTCGGTGCAAACAGAAGAGAAGGACATGGCTCCCAAGAAGGTGTGTTTTGTGTGTACTCTTGTTGTGTACGCCTAGAATAAATGTGAAGCTAAGATTTTATAATGCCCTGAGCTCTCAATCAATAGATATTGACACATTGTGTTTATTAGCAGAAGGGAGGTGATGGACAACAGCCACCACCATTGATTGGACGGTTTGGGACTTCTTTGAAAATTGGAATTGTCGGATTGCCCAATGTAGGGTATGTCTACAGGCTTTAACTGTAAACAGACCTTTTTTTACTGCTTAACAGACATTATTTACCATATGGCCTTTGTGAATCTATTGAAATACTTTTTTTGTCATTACAAGAGACTGGAACGTGTGGCCTAGAACTTGTAAACGTTCACTCTTTTAGGCTACAAACTGCATATTTTGCAAACCCCACGTCCTAAATGTATTCATTACATGTAGTTCACTGAAAAATCTCATGTGGTTTTAAATAACGTTTTCATGTAATAGAATATTCAGTCACTGAATGGTTTTGATCAATGAGTGTGTGTTTTGGTTCTGTGCGGTTCTGTTGGTATAGAGCAGGGTTTTTGTCACACAGGGGTTTTGGGTCAAGATTCTGCAATGTACCAGTACGAAGAATAACGATAATGGATGCGTTGAGTACTGTAAGTCTCTCTGGAAAACGATCCTACCAAGATTAAGACAGTGGATCCCTGACAGAATACTCTCTCATTCCTCCGTCTAGCCACTTCTGTTTGTTGTCATTTCCACCGCACAGGGATAGAGATGGTTGCACCGCTGTCAGCTGGTGATTATCTCTCCGGTATGAAACAGTAGAAGGCTGAGAACTTCTCAATGACCACTGTCCTCCCACTGCCTGGCCTTCACTGATCCTCACCTGGCCTCATGTTCTATGTGCTATGATGAGCCGATGATTGCAGACATGAAAGCTAATTGAAGCAACACCGTTTGGTCCACCACTGTTAGCAGAATGGCTAACAGCCACTAGTCGTCGACAGTTTGCTACTGTCAAATCGTTTGAATACTTCTTCACTATATAACTTGAGTCCTGAGAACACTGCCCTAACACTACTCTGCCTTTGTAAATCATTGTTTATTTCCTACGGTGGTTTAAAATGTCCTTTACATGAGTATGTGATAACATTTAGGGGAACTGCGTGATGTATAAAGAATCCTCGCAGCATCTCAGTAATCTTCAGGCAACTCCAGACCTGTACATTTTGGAGTGTGAACCAACCGATCATTAAAATGTGGAGTGCACCAGGTGAGCAGATAAAGATCGAAGCATCCAGGATTATATTTAACTGCCTTGCCATTATTACACTTGTATTCAGTGGCTAGTCAGTTCAACGTGAAGGACTCTTGAGGTGCTTGTGCTGAGGAACAGATGCTCTGAGAACACGACATGGGGCTATGTTTGGTTGATCCCGTTCAACAGCTCAAATCTGTCAGGAACGTAATTTTCCCCTGGATTTCAGACACAATTGATCCATTACAGGATGATCTGACCTTGTAATTGGGCTTGATGTTTCACAATCAGACCATTTATGATTTGGAAGATCAAATGTTCAATATATTAGATTGACCTCTTTTTCCCAGAGTGCAGACGAAATGGCTTCCCTGCCTTGCAGGTTTTTGCTGAGATCTTTGAATAAACCAGCATCATACCCTCAAACCATCAGGATCCACCAGCACCTTCTGGCATGTGCTGACCTCCCTTCTGTTTTGCTTCTTCTAGGAAGTCGACCTTTTTCAACGTTCTCACAAAGAGTCAGGCTGCAGCTGAAAATTTCCCCTTCTGCACCATTGACCCAAATGAAAGCCGAGTGCCCATTCCGGACGAACGCTATGATTTCCTCTGCCAATTCCACAAGCCTGTCAGGTACGTGGTGTCACTGTTCACATATTATTTACACTTCAGACGGGGCTCTCTGGCAAATATGTATATGCCACGGGCAAGTGTGCACTACTGCTCCGCGAAAGAAGATTGAGAAATGTGTCTGACATTGAGTCGACAGTCTTTCGCTATACATAAAAACTGCAGTTTTCCGTGTTATTCGGTCTTTTTAAGTTAAAGAGCGTATCATTTAAGTGTCAGCGGGCTGGCCATCAAATGTCATTAAGAGGAAGGTTAGAGCAGCCTATTGGCTTAATGTGAGAAGATCATAAGTCATTGCAGTAAATCAATGTCTCTGTGTCTCTCCCCAGGGTGGGGGGTGGGGGGGGGGTTGTTGATGCTATTGCAATAGCACAGTACAACATTTTTAGCGCCAAGCCAGATGGAAGGATTCACTGTAGCCACGTGACATAAGCACTTTCACCCTTAGTCATAGGATGTGTGTCTCAAACCATACCGAGGTTTGGCTTGACGCCTGCCTTGTGAAACCAAGGTACTGAACATACCAGTCTTGCCATGGAATTACATATTGAACCGATGTTTGTGTACAGGTTGTTCACCGAGTTATATTCACGTTTTCCGTTCAAAATGTCACTGTATTTGGTCGGTTGTTTTGTAATTGAGCAGCATTTATAGTCGTTTTTTTCCTTTCTCAACTTGCCCTTACTCAACGGGTTGTTTCGCAGCAAGGTCCCGGCCTTCCTGAACGTGGTGGATATAGCGGGATTGGTAAAAGGGGCCCACTCTGGCCAGGGCCTGGGAAACGCCTTCCTCTCCCACATCAGTGCCTGCGATGGCATCTTTCACCTGACACGTGAGTTACAGGTGTTAAGGGCAGCGGTGCAGCGCCCGTCACACACTCCGATATCACTGGCTTTTCGTGATCTGCTTAGGGTAGAGTTGAAAATATACATTTACCGTCCAAATTAAGGTGGTAATGAGAAGATTCACTGATAATGTACTCCTTAGACCCTAGTGTATTGTGTTAAAAGGAGCTGGCAGGGTCGTATTATGGATTCTCCACTGACGCCCGGCGTTCTGGCTTCTGGGTTTACAAGATAAACACAACATTCAGCAATAGTGCAGGTGAAGCCAGACCCAAAAACGCACTCCAGTTAAGAGTTTTTCCCTGAGTTGGAATCAGAGAACGGGGAATAAAAGGTCCTGTGTCTAGTTGGGTAGACAGTGCACACAATCGGTAGCATACGCTGAGGTTGGGAAATAAATTAGATTCAGAGGGAAGTCTTTAGCAGCTTACTGTAACCGCAGATTACTGTAACCTGATCCCGAAATGCCACAGTTGATTATGGCTGAGCACAATCAAGGTATGTAGACTATAGCAAAAAATACGGTAAGACTGAGATTACATTTTGCCGTATTTCATCTGAAGGATATATCATATTGTGCATGTGAGATGAACGCCAAGCCAGCCTAAATCACACAAAATGGATTGCAAACATACAGACATGACCTGGTGAAACTGTTCTGTGAATGCTAAAAGGCTATTTCTCTAACACAGGTGAAATTCAGCATTGTTGGGTTTATTATGCCCACGAACAGCCTTTGTATTCCTAGTGAATACACAGATGGGAGTGCATCGGCGAAACAACCCCCACAAAATACTTCTCAATTGTTTTGCTCTTGGTGGCAGCATATAAATTACGTGTAGGTCTCGCCATGTCTGAAGTTCTTTTGTGCCTCCGTCATCGTCTTTGTCTTACACAATTAAAGTGTTACACGCTAGAATAATTTAAATTGCTGCTGCTAAAATTGAGATGGAGGCTCTTTTAAAACTAGCTGGATTTGTTTACTGATTGTATGCAGCTATCGACATTCCCATTATGTGAAAAGGGTTCTGATTGGTGACTAGGCTCCGGCAGGCAAAGAGCGGCCGAATGGACGGGGTTACAATACAGACCATTTTCTCACATTGTTCCCAAGTTTACTCTGCAGGGGATTACTTAGTGGACAGTGTAAGTGTCTTATTTTAGTTCTGAGGCTATTTTCCAACTGACTTCTTGTGACAGACTGCATGAAATGAACTACCTCAGGGCTCTAATAAATATATATCTAATGCGTTACTTGTGACATTTTTATATTCACAATCGTGGGAGTGGCGTTGGACACTGCTGTTTGTGATTTACATGTAGTTTTTGCATGTAGAATTAGTTGTTTTCCAGTGTGTACGATGTTATTGGGAATGTATTGATTTCCTAAAACGTACTACTATTACATTACATTAAATGTACATAAGTCCTCCTTTTATAGCTACATGTTAATGACAGACAATTGAAGTATACTACTGCACTGTACCCAGAGATGGCAGTGATATCCCTGACTGGGCGTGTAGAAAATAGAATAATATCATATCCAGGCTTCTAGAGTTCTAGAGTTGTTCTGAGAAGAGGTGTCCTGCTTTTGTTGACGGAATAGAGGACCATCCACTCCAAATGAGCAAGGAGTAATGATTTGCTCGCTGAGACAAAACTATTCTGCCTAGTGGGATACGTGGATGACATGATGTTTACGGATGACATGATTTAACTGTGACATGACAGATCTACAGTACCGTTTATGTTGCCTTTCCTTTATTTTCCCTCACTTTCTTGTTGCGACGGTTCTGTTTACGTATGCTTTATATCACTGGATAATGTGTGCTACTGTCTTGTGACAGCTGTGGTCTCAGTGAGAAGCATGTTTAAGGTACCATTCTTCGGGCTAATAGAATGTTGCCACTCCAAAGCACATTTCACCATAGCGATCTAAAAATATTTTATGCTTTTAAAAGCAAATTTGTCTATACACAGGTGGGTCTAAGATTATTGTAAACCATAAGGATTAGCAAATGCTGAGCTATAGTGTATGCTCGAACGAAAATCAAACAACGATTGTTCACAAAAAGAGAACAGCTAACACACTGCTATCCAGAATTAGTGTCACCCATTGAAAAGAAAAAAGTTATGTTGATAATCAGGCTTGATCTTGTCTTCAGAACATAAAATCAATGTTTAATTAGGATACAATTTGGATAAAAATCTGAGATTTGTTTGCTTGTGTCACCTTTATTGACAACCCTGCATGCAGTGCTTTGTGTACTTTTGCCTAAATAACAGCACTAAGGCTTCTATTGTAATGTCTCATAAGGAGGTATCTGAGATGTCCCACAATTACAAAATGTTTGCCTCTTGGCAGAGGTGACATATTTTGCTATAAGATCTACTAGTACTGAACAATGTTCAAAGTTTGTGTGAATTCTAACTAGGTTTCCTAAGCCAATCTGTAAGCAAAACCGCCCCACAACATCACATATCCATCACTATACTTCGCAGTGGGAAAAATACTATTTTTCTGAATGTCCATCCCGCTTTTGACACCCAACACGATGTTAATGATCCATAAAATCTACGTTTCTTCTGACCGTAGAACCCAGTTCCAGTGAAGATTATGCAATGCAGATAGTACAGCAGCTTTCAATGATTTAAAAAAAGTATTCAATCAATGTGTGAAAACTGACGACAATGGTGTCTCATGGCCATTTGGAGCTTGACCCCATGTTTTCAAAACATTTAATACCACACCTTCGCATTTTTACTTTTTAAAACGTTTTTTATTGGATGAAGAATTCCTCCAAACATGATTGCAAATACTTGACATCCTTCATTTTCTCATAAATACTGCCTTCTTTAATACAAACTAATTTCAATAGGTTTCAATGGCCATTGCTAAATTATATATATATTTTTAGATTTTTCTTTTTGCTGGGAATTACTGTATTGCTGGATGTTCCACTCATGTCCAATTTTCAATCTCCCAGCAGCAGTAACAGTTTTTTTTCTGTCAGCTGACCAATGCATCAGCTCCAATCCCAGTGCAAATGCTTTATAGTGAACTCCAGGCGTCTACTTTTGTTCTAGATCCAACTAGGTGGTTGCTACTTTCTTTTCTGATTTCTTTCATGATTGTAAAGAAAAAATTATTTTAAGATATTTGTAAGATTATTTATAAGATAACTGAATTACATACAGTGCCTTCTCAAAGAACTCAGACCATCAGACTCTTTCTCCACACTCTGCATCGTTCCACTTAATTTAAAGCGTTTTACATCAATCTAAACACAAATGTGAAAATACCTTATGACAAAGCAACAAACTAGTTTTAAAAAGTACATTTAAACTTTGTTGTCCTGCTGATGAATGTTTGCCACAGTTTGAAGTCCTATGCATTTTGGTATGGAGTTTTTTTAGTCTACCATAAAGGCTTGATTGATAGAATTATGCAGAGACTGTTCTGCTGGTAGTTTGTCCTATCCGTTAGTTTCCATTGGTGTCTTGCTCACATTCTTCACCAAGAAACATCTAGTCTGGTTAGCAGGAAGTGTGTATACATTGTGCAAAAAGGTGTGTGCCTTCGTAAATCATCTCCAATCAGTTGAATTTACAGGTGTTCAAGAAACATCCCAAGGATGAACAGAGGACACAGGCTGCATCAGAGTTAATTTTGCGGTTTCATAGCAAAGGGTCTGAATACTTACAGTATCTTACAAAAGCGAGTACACCCCTCACATTTTTGGTAAATATTTGATTATTTTCATGTGACAATACTGAAGAAATTACAATTTGCTACAATGTAAAGTAGTGAGTTTACAGCTATTATAACAGTGTACATTTGCCTTCCCCTTGAAATAACTAAGCCATAAATGTCTGATCCGCTGGCAACAAAAGTGAGTACACCCCTAAGTGAAAATGTCTAAATTGGGCCCAATTATGCACTTTTCCCTCCCCGGTGTCATGTGACTAGTTAGTGTAACAAGGTCTCAGGTGTGAATGGGAACAGGTGTGATACATTTGGTGTTATCGCTCTCACACTCATACTGGTCACTGGAAGTTAAACAAGGCACCTCATGGCAGGGAACTCTCTATGGTTCTGAAAAAAAGAATTGTTGCTCTACATAAGATGCTGAAACTAAGCTGCAGCATGGTGGCCAAGACCATACAGCGGTTTAACAGGACAGGTTCCACTCAGAACAGGTCTCGACATGGTCAACCAAAGAAGTTGAGTACACTTGCTCAGCGTCATATCAGGTTGTCTTTGGGAAATAGAGTGCATGAGTGCTGCCAGCATTGCTGCAGAGGTTGAAGGGGTGTGGGGTCACCATGTCAGTGCTCAGACCATACGCTGCACACTGCATCAAATTGGTCTGCATTGCTGTCGTCCCAGAAGGAAGCCTCTTCTAAAGATGATGCACAAGAAAGCCTGCAAACAATTTTCTGAAGACAAGCAGACTAAGGACATGAATTACTGGAACCAGGTCCTGTGGTCTGATGAGACTAAGATAAACGTATTTGGTTCAGATGGTGTCAAGCGTGTGTGGCGGCAACCAGGTGAGGAGTACAAAGACAAGTGTGTCTTGCCTACAGTCAAGCATGGTGGTGGGAGTGTCTTGGTCTGGGGCTGCCGGCACTGGGAAGCTAAAGTTTATTGAGGGATCCATGAATGCCAACATGTACTGTGACATACTGAAGCAGAGCATGATCCCCTCCCTTCAGAGACTGGGCCACAGGGCTCAATTCCAACATGAAAATGACCCAAAACACACGTCCAAGATGACCATTGCCTTTCTATAGAAGCTGAGGTTAAAGGTGATGGACTGGCCAAGCATGTCTCCAGACCTAAACCCTATTGAGCATCTGTGGGGCATCCTCAAATGGAAGGTGGAGGTGCGCTAAGTCTTTAACATCAACCAGCTCTGTGATGTCATGGAGGAGTGGAAGGGGTGGTGCTCACTTTTGTTGCCAGCGGTTTAGACATTAATGGCTGTGTGTTGAGTTATTTTAAGGGGACAGCAAATGTACACAAATGTAAGCTGTGCTCTCACTACTTTACATTGTAGCAAGTGTCATTTCTTCAGTGTGGTCACATGTGACCCTAACCATAACCATTTAGTGAGATATTGTTTGTACATTAGACATTGCTGTGTTGATTTTTCAATAAATTGGCATTCATTTCTAAAAATGTTTTTTTTTGCTTTGTCATTTTGGTTATTGTGTTTTGATTGACAGCAAAAATGAAAGTGTCTACATACAGTCTTAAGGCACATCAAAATAGTTACACAAAAGTTTTGACATTTGAACAGGAACTAAATAATTAAAAATAGTTTTAACTTGTCTCAGTTTAAATAGGGCCTCTGTCACCACATTGCATACTCCTCTTTACTTGGAAATGACAATTAACACGTTTTGCAGGTTGGTTATATAGAGCTTCCAAATAGGTACAAAAATATATTATTTCTATAACCATGAAATCCACAGGATAGCAATCTCTTTTTAAGAAACATTTATTGTTAGTGGTTTATTTTTGCTTGATTTATAATCTTTTGAATTCCTGGTTCACCAGAACTGATCTTAAATATAGTGGCTCCTTTCAGCTAGTCTGCAACAACACAGCCATTATGAGCAAAATGGAATCCCATGAGTCAGTTTGCTATTTTTAAGTATGCAATTTCACACAGAACAATGCTTAGGCGTTCCTAATTAAATGACAAATGGATTCCTTTGCCTTTCCTTAGACAAAAATATGAATGTGTTGTTTAACCTAGTTTGCAAGAAGAGGGATTGGCCATTGTCACAGAAACAGGGCTGGGTAGGTTACTTTAGTTTAAGTATAAGTTGCCTGTTTAAAACATGTAATCAGCAACAGAACATTTATGTGTTCTGATAACTTAACGTTACTTGAAAATTACTTTAAGACATCTGTTTGCATAAGTGTAAAATTCCCCACCCCCTCAAAGATTTGAGTTTGTTTTTCAATTGAATTGTTCACGTTATAGATCACATTAAAGGCGGGAAAAGTTCCGACATGATTTCTTTTTCTCTCTTTTTTTAACATCACAAAAACCTGACAGTTTATACTTTTTATATCCACTCTATATTTGGTTGTTATTGTTTATCTGTTGTAAACATATTTATTTAATGCCAAAAACATGGTTGCCTCTGCTATGAGGCTGAAGATTAGTACCAAGTGGATTTTACAGCAAAATTATAACTAAGCATTCATCAAAATTCGCAAGTAAATTGTAAATTAACCATAAAATATATATTTTTTGCTATACCAGTTTCCGGAATTGAAACCTAATAAAAACCTGTGGTTTGAATCGAAGATCACAGGTCTAAACTCCTCCTAATGTGTTCTACAACTTAAAACACATTACAGAAGAAAGCTCAGAGATGCTATTCTATCAAGGTGAGTCCAGTAAAGGTGCTGACACCAGAGCTGTCCATCATTTTGACCGCAACCTTTTTCAGAATTGTTTCATTACATTACATTACAAAATCGCAACAATATATTTCACTAAACAATCTGGTCAATTGTATTTTGTTGTTATATTACATTATAATATAAACTGTACATGATGTGTGCTTATGTATTTGTTAGTACTTGTTTTATAGTGACAGAAACAAAGAAACAGATCCTCAAAGCAAAACCGGCCATTTTGGTTTTTTGAAAGGAAACACCATATAAGAATATAATAAGGATGACATTATGTAAATACTTTTACAGTGACTTGATCTGTTTTGACATGCCATTGTTTTCCCCTCGGCTGAGTCCTTAGGGACTATGGGGTATGCTCCACAAGTTGACCATTAAATATTGTTGGTTTAGCTTTGCAATTATGAAAGAAATGTTTTATCTGATGTTAGACATGCTGCAGTATTTCAGGCACTTTTTATACTGCTTGATTATACGGTTGGGGTGAGCACACTTTCTCGTCTGCAATTGTATGTTTGTGTCGGAAAATCTGAAACAGGTTTCTGTAAGCATCTTCTGAAAGGATAATGCTGCATGGGCTATTGTGCCGCCTCTGCGTCAGTAGTGTGCCTGTTAGAGCGTGCTTTTAACCAACTGGAGGACTGGCTGACCTCATCCTGATCAAATGAAGTAGAGGCGGTTTGTGAAACCTTAGCCATGTTGTACTGTATATGAGCTGTAACACGGAAATCTTTTACTTTTGATATTTCTTCTGTTGCTTTTACAAGCTACTGCGTGTTATCTTTGTCCATTTGGACAGCGGACTCTACCGCACTAAACAATGTTTATTATTCTGAAATCAACATTTTAAAGATTGATGTTTCTGTTTACGTTTTTGTCTCAACAGTAAAAAGCACTTCCTGTTTTCGTCTCCTGCTCATCACATTCCCGACGTTATCGTTAAACGACATTGTAGTTAGCCATGTCTCTTTTTATAATGAGTTATTGTTTGGCACATAGGTATTTTAAACAGTGCATCATCTAACTTAACATACCTCAGCTGTAGTCTTATTAAAGCCAGACCGTGGTCAAACAGCCTTGTCAGCCTGGTGTTAGAACGTCAAAGTCATGTCGGACCTAGTTGCTCAAGTCAGCCAGCAGTGTGCTTGTTATGGATATTTTCAACCCATAATAGTTTGGAAAAGCCTATATAAACAGTGGATTTCTTTCAACAAAACCTTCCAAAAACTATTAACGGGCATAATGGCATCCTGAAAGTTGATTCTATAGCATGTCTTGTGTTACCAGATTTCATAAGGGAATGGTTTGAAGGGTAATTGCTCCCAGTATTTCTGCAGTGAGTGGAACAACGTTGGATCGTCTTCCTGAGGCCCAGACACACACACACACACACACACATTCCTAACTATGACTAGTCACAAGAAACCATGCCACCCATATGACTTCATTCCCATTGGTTTCATCTACAGTTGTTACATTGAAGATGTACTGGGATGATCCCATTTTGTCAATGTAGCTGCAGCCCAAAGGCATTATGACAAAAATGGATACTCAATAGTCTGCTACTACAGTAATATACTCAATAGTCTGCTACTACAGTTATATACTCACTAGTCTGCTACTACAGTAATATACTCAACAGTCTGCTACTACAGTTATATACTCAAAAGTCTGCTACTACAGTTATATACTCAAAAGTCTGCTACTACAGTTATATACTCAATAGTCTGCTACTTCAGTAATATACTCAATAGTCTGCTACTACAGTTATATACTCAATAGTCTGCTACTACAGTTATATACTCAATAGTCTGCTACTACAGCTATATACTCAATAGTCTGCTACTACAGATATATACTCAATAGTCTGCTACTACAGTTATATACTCAAACGTCTGCTACTACAGAAATATACTCAATAGTCTGCTACTACAGTTATATACTCAATAGTCTGCTACTACAGCTATATACTCAATAGTCTGCTACTACAGCTATATACTCAATAGTCTGCTACTACAGTTATATACTCAATAGTCTACTACTACAGTAATATACTCAATAGTCTGCTAGTACAGTTATATACTCACTAGTCTGCTACTACAGTAATATACTCAATAGTCTGCTACTACAGTTATATACTCAAAAGTCTGCTACTACAGTTATATACTCAATAGTCTGCTACTACAGTTATATACTCAATAGTCTGCTACTACAGTTATATACTCAAACGTCTGCTACTACAGTAATATACTCAATAGTCTGCTACCACAGTTATATACTCAATAGTCTGCTACTACAGCTATATACTCAATAGTCTGCTACTACAGTTATATACTCAAACGTCTGCTACTACAGTAATATACTCAATAGTCTGCTACTACAGTTATATACTCAAACGTCTGCTACTACAGTAATATACTCAATAGTCTGCTACTACAGTTATATACTCAATAGTCTGCTACTACAGCTATATACTCAATAGTTTGCTATTACAGTTATATACTCAATAGTCTGCTATTACAGTTATATACTCAATAGTCTGCTACTACAGTTATATACTCAATAGTCTGCTACTACAGTTAGATACTCAATAGTCTCCTACTACAGTTATATACTCAATAGTCTGCTACTACAGTTATATACTCAAAAGTCTGCTACTACAGTTATATACTCAATAGTCTACTACTACAGTTATATACTCAATAGTCTACTACTACAGTTATATACCCAATAGTCTACTACTACAGTTATATACTCAATAGTCTGCTACTACAGTTATATACTCAAACGTCTGCTACTACAGTTATATACTCAATAGTCTGCTACTACAGTTATATACTCAAACGTCTGCTACTACAGTAATATACTCAATAGTCTGCTATTACAGTTATATACTCAATAGTCTGCTACTACAGCTATATACTCAATAGTCTGCTACTACAGTTATATACTCAATAGTCTGCTACTACAGTAATATACTCAATAGTCTGCTACTACAGTTATATACTCAAATGTCTGCTACTACAGAAATATACTCAATAGTCTGCTACTACAGTTATATACTCAATAGTCTGCTACTACAGCTATATACTCAATAGTCTGCTACTACAGCTATATACTCAATCGTCTGCTACTACAGTTATATACTCAATAGTCTACTACTACAGTAATATACTCAATAGTCTGCTACTACAGTTATATACTCACTAGTCTGCTACTACAGTAATATACTCAATAGTCTGGTACTGCAGTTATATACTCAAAAGTCTGCTACTACAGTTATATACTCAAAAGTCTGCTACTACAGTTATATACTCAATAGTCTGCTACTACAGTTATATACTCAAAAGTCTGCTACTAAAGTTATATACTCAAACGTCTGCTACTACAGTAATATACTCAATAGTCTGCTACCACAGTTATATACTCAATAGTCTGCTACTACAGCTATATACTCAATAGTCTGCTACTACAGTTATATACTCAAACGTCTGCTACTACAGTAATATACTCAATAGTCTGCTACTACAGTTATATACTCAATAGTCTGCTACTACAGTAATATACTCAATAGTCTGCTACTACAGTTATATACTCAAACGTCTGCTACTACAGTTATATACTCAATAGTCTGCTACTACAGTTAGATACTCAATAGTCTCCTACTACAGTTATATACTCAATAGTCTGCTACTACAGTTATATACTCAAAAGTCTGCTACTACAGTTATATACTCAATAGTCTACTACTACAGTTATATACTCAAACGTCTGCTACTACAGTTATAAACTCAATAGTCTACTACTACAGTTATATACTCAATAGTCTGCTACTACAGTTATATACTCAAACGTCTGCTACTACAGTTATATACTCAATAGTCTGCTACTACAGTTATATACTCAATAGTCTGCTATTACAGTTATACACTCAATAGTCTGCTACTTCAGTTAGATAATCAATAGTAATACAGTTAGATGCTCTAGAGCTTTGTAGTTATAATATACTGAGAGAGGCATTCTTGTCAATAAGCCAGATCAGTGGTGTATCATTCAACCAGAGGGATGTGGTCACTTAATTGGAAAACATCTGTTTTGTCTTGACTCACACTCTTTTAACCCAATTTGAGTCCCTCGAACACCTGCACTCTGCTACGTTTGAACAAGATTTTCCTTTAATAAGCAGAAACAGGCAGAGACAGGAGTAACTATACTATACCTTCCATGTGGAAGTAGTTAGTGAACAAGTATTCAATCTGTTTCAGTAATATATATTATTTCAGAGATCGCTTGGTGTGCTGTTTGCATTTTCATAAAGAAAGTATTGAAACTGACCCTAAGAAAGTGAAAACCCCAAGTACTGATAATGCATAAACAAAATGTGTCACGGAAAGAGGTTGACTGCTGACATTAAAATATATAGCTGCTGTAGTTTTGTGGAGAATGATTATGTGAATCCTAGATTATAGACCGGAATCTTTGTTGATGACTGATGATATTTCGTGATAACCCACCTTCTGACCACAACTAGCACTCTTTTATAAAGACACATCTTACTGACAGCCACATCTACTGGTAACAATATTAAATACTGTTTATGTTGGATAGAGAACTACCCGATGAACGCATAACAAATTGGCATTATAAACGAGACTGTTTAGTTACCCAGCCAATACAATGACATTTTTTCGGATGGCATTTGATTTGTTTGTATTAATTCCATTGTTCATCAAACTGTTTCCAGTATTCAGAAAATGTGTAAAACCATTTTCACATTCACATATTATAAGTATTGCGCATATGTGAAATTAAATGATGACCAGCTTTCCAGATTTGGTTTTAATCGGCATAGCAAAGAAATGATGCAATAACAAATGCACTATTTATGTAAGAACAGAGTGATTCAGTTTAGAAAAGGAAGCCTGAGGGATCTGTGAGCGCCCAAATGAATATCGTCTGCTGTTTCACAGAGCGATGTGATTTTATGAACGAGGCTGAGAAGATCCAAAGCATTTTGCTCTATTTACCAAAATCCTCTTCGAGCGTTGGTGGGTACTGTTGAGATATACTGTTGCGCCGTTTAAAAGAACATTTTGATTCTGCCAGAACTAAGAGTTTTTGTCAGCCTCCACTCATCGTGGGTGATTAGACTAAAATGTCTACCCATCTTGACTGGAGATCACCGCAGCTTCAGATAACATGCTCGGTGATTGAAGGTCGAAATATTTTGAATTCTAATGGGGCTGACGGATGAATTGCCTGAAATAGACTGTAGAATTGTTCCGCTTCCTTCTCCTGCCCCCTTCCCTGTCTGCTGTGAAAAGAACCATTGGGAATGGCCGGGCCCGATGATCATAGAATTATTGGATGGTGATTCTAAACCCCTCAAAGAGGAGTTGCTATGGAGATCTCGTTCCAAACTGTGAAATGATTCACCTTTGAAAGGCTGGAGGGTCTGAAAGCCGAGCACATCATTGTTCAGGTGGCGGTTGGTTAGGAAATTGCTGGTGCCTGAGCAATCAGCACCGCTATGGTAGTTAAGGATCTAAAAAGGGTTGTTCTCTGAATGATGTGGGACAACAGTGATGTGCATATGATGGTTCCTTTCAATCAAGGCACTCTCAGGCCCACTGGCTTGAAAGAAAAATTGACAGAGGGAGCTTAAATGAAAAGGGAATGAACACCATTATTGTCTATCAGAGTTAATGAAAACTGGAGCCACCCTAGAACATTCATTCTTCAACTGCATAAATAACGCCGAGGGGTTATCTTCCCAGTCAGATGTCAGCTCTTTACTTTGGAATTTTTAGTGACAAAAATATTGCTGAAAAGATACACATTTGATACATGGGTTCGGGTGGATGGACTGCAATTGGCAGGAGATGAAATTGAAATTGGCGATACCTTCTGTTAGAGCCAGCTGATATACATAGCATGAAATACTGTCATTTTTCTACACGGAATTCTGAAATATGGGATCTTGTCACAAACACAAACACGAGGCTGTCCCTGAGATGTACCAACATACAATTTCTCATGTCTTTCCACTCTTTGTAACTTAAAACTTGTAACGTGAGTGCTAAATGAAAGTCAGCTATCATTTTAATTTGCTTCTTGCTGTGTAAAAAAATTATTTCTGGGATAACGTATACTGAATATAATCTGGTCTGGTGTTGCCATTGTTTTATGTTCGAGAAAGACAGCCCAGATTTGCCTTTCCCGACAGACTCATAAAGTAGCTTTTATGGCTTTGAATAGCAGGAGAATTGCGCTACTAGGTTTGTATAGAACATCTTAAAAGCAGTGAGAGGAATGCATGGACTTTAGATGTGCTCATCCCTCTCGCATGTGAAAACATGCACAGGAAGTTAGCAAACAGTGAATACTGTAATTTCACTGAATGATGTTGACCACGTGTCCTTTCCAGGTAGAAACATAAGCATTTTAATAAGTATTGACAGTTTCTTTTCTTTACCATGAAATTTAGAGTTCATGTTATGACGTTTTCCCATGATCGTAGCCATGATCGTAGCCATGATCGGACCCATGTTCGGACCCATGTTCGGACCCATGATCTGACCCATGTTCGGACCCATGATCTGACCCATGATTGGACCCATGATCTGACCCATGTTCGGACCCATGATCGGACCCATGATCGGACCCATGATCGGACCCATGATCGGAACATGAATTCCATGTCATTAGAATCGGACCAGGCTACCTTCTTCAACGACTCCATGATTCAGTTTCAAAGTGCGTGTGCCCATTGTAGTTGCTATGGGCACCGAGGTCAGCAGCTCCACAGGCCCATAAGCAGCAGGGTGTGATGCACTGTGTGTTGGGTCACCATGGGCACCGAGGTCAGCAGCTCCACAGGCCCATAAGCAGCAGGGTGTGATGCACTGTGTGTTGGGTCACCATGGGCACCGAGGTCAGCAGCTCCACAGCCCCATAAGCAGCAGGGTGTGATGCACTGTGTGTTGGGTCACATTCCCATGGTAACCATCATTAACATGTTCTGTGACTTGTGATGCAGTAGACCTTCTGTTGGTTCAGACCAAACGGGATAGCCTTCGTTGCCATTGCACATTGATGTGCCTTGCCAACCTGCTGACTGGGAGCACCCCATATGCCTTGTCGCTTCAGAGAGGCTCTGACCCTGTCATCTGCCCATAAATAATTGGCCCTTGCCACAGTAGCTCAGGACCTTAACTCCTGTCAATTTCTCCAGCCCCCAACACAGTGATGACGAGAATCTACCCAGACCATGACATGTGCTCCTGTTAGCAGGTGATCAAAGTTATTCTCTTTACATGTGAGTGGTCATAATGTTTAGTCTAGTCAGTGTTTATCGACTATGGCAGCAGTTGTAACTTTGGCTTATTGATGGAACTTATCACTTATTTTAAACAACAAAAATAACCAACCTTATTTAAAATATATAAAGACTGTGTACTGTACTATGTTCACAGGCAAGCATGTCATTTGCATGTTTATCATACAAAGGATATTTCCACACTATCAGTTTGGAATAATACATTGGAAAGTTTTCTCTTTTAATGTAAGAGCAGCCTGAAATGTCAGCCTGCTTTAATGGGATTGTGTTTTGGCCTGCCTGGTGATATCACCAGACAGTAATTGAGTTACTAGACCAATTAGAAAATGAGTTCCAAACCTCTGCCAATAGGATTACAGGTAGTTTTTCCATCTTCGCTCAGATCACTCACAGTGTCTTGGCGAATAAGCCACTTCGACTTTTTTATCTCAAAACAATCACAGTAAGGTACTTAATTGTTTCCCAGAATTTTTTTGATATTGAGATAAAAATGGTCGCATTGGGTCCATCACAAAAGAGCAGACTTAGAGAGATGAGGTGAACTAAGATCTCCAGCTCCCACTGGTGCTCTAACGTTTAAGGGTCTCATCCCATGACTATTGCCGAGGCAAGACTTCCCTAATGGATACCCCTGTTTTTGGCCGTCCTCCGGTCAGGCCAGCGTTGGGCCACTCAGGCCCGTAGAACATTGTGTATTTTGCTCCGTCAATAAAGGCACACCTGCTAATGGTCCCTTCAAAACATTTGAGTATTTAAGATGAAGTTGTAAAATGTTAATTGCAAGATAGACTTGACTCCTGAAACTAAGCCCACCCCCCCACTTAGATTTTTTTACAGTCCTGTTTGCGGCTTTGTGTGGCGCCGCAGCCTTCTAAGTCGCGTCTTCACAGAGGCCTGCCCAGACCCAGTCGTTAAAGGCATAATTGTGGAGATTTCCCTACTCAGACTCTTTTTCTTCTCTCTTTCTTCCCATGCATAGATAGTAGCCCGGTTGCTAACCCCTGAATGGACCCGGTGTGATGTAAATGTGAAATGAGAGCAAATTAAAGTAAATGACTGTTAGTAGATCACAGACGGAGTTGTGGATCGGCTGCTCTGTTAGAACGGCGGGGCTTCTTCCGGGCTCGGTCACCCTGATCAAAAGAGCGATCGGAATTAGTGTCTCCTTGTGAACGGTGTTTGAGTACGAGCGAGCGTTGTTATTTTGCGGTTTAAGAAGCGCGAATGTCCCTGACTGAGTGACAGACTGATGACCCATTGTTATATAGCGTTGTGGTTCAGACGAAGTCTGACACACAAGAGATCCGGTATCAAATCGAAACAAATTAGAATCAGTGGAAGATAAACTTAAGCCACATGCTTCAGTAGCTACATGTAGTAAGCAAAAAGTAAAACAGTTTTAACAACGCAAAGACGAACAACCAAAATAGATTATGTTGATTGACGAATGTATATGTCGTCAATATATGTTTCCCACAGCCAAAGCCCTAAGAGCTGAATACAGAAACGTATGAAGTTACTGTGAGGACTAGTGGACATAACAGCACACTGTTAGCAGAGTCTATGCTATAACAGCTATCTATTGGCCAAACCAAGTGCAGTTCATGTTTATGTTGCGATGGACAAACTGCAACCGACAAGTCTAACATCATAAATTGCTTTAAGTGTTAGGCGGTGTGTTTTGAAACATTGCTCTCTCGCTCTCAGGAAGAGCGGGTTAAAGTGAGGGCACTAAAACCTATTGCTCTCTCCCAACTAATGCGCTTGATAGAACTTTGTGTTCACTACTGGACCATTTGAAAACCCTATGTTGACACTGCTGAAAACAAAACAAGGAACGTGGGTGATACACAGACCTAATCCCACTATCCCATCTATAAAGCATGGTTGAGGCAATGTAATGGTCTGGGGGTGCTTTGGTGGTGGTGAAGGGAGAGTAAGAAGGATCTTGAAGAATGAAGACTATTACTCCACTTTTAAAGATCCAATTATTATTTTAATTAAACATCATTATTTCTAACATCATCAATGTATATATATTTCCTATTCAGACAACTTTATGTATGTTTTAAATGGAAAACAAGAACTCATAAACCATAAATCTTTGAACGCTAGTCTACATTAACTAGCCTACATGAAAGACTAGCAACCAAAACATATTATGTTGATTGACAAACAAGTAGTAGGCCTAGCCTACATATTTTTTGACGAGGTCCCATTGAAATAGAATAAAGCGCCCATTTTACCCCGGTCTGTCACCACCTACAGCAGTTTACCAAGACAGAATAAGCATATCTCGCAAATTCGATAAAATTGCAATTTATTTCAAAAGAAGAGACACGTGAGAGGTAAAGGTAAAGCAGTGATGTTGACATTTTATGATACCCCACTCTTTTTTTAACTATGAACAGATTTACGTTTCATTCTGCCCAGAATCAAGACATGGTAATAACACAAACATGTTGATTGGGTACTGGGTATCTAGATGTGCAAACCTTAAAAATGTTAATAAAAGTATTTGTTTTGTAACAGGTTCTAATTTGTCAGAACCCTGTCCCATGTTCAACGCTGTCACTTCTAGTCGACAACCAGTAGAACTGGGCTTGCCTGGTTTCTCAATCTTTCTTGTGTAGTATTTTAGTCTGCGATTTTGAATGCTTTCATTTAGAGGGCCTGTTTCATATAACATTTATAATATATTATTTTATTTAACCTGCACCCTTGGGAATCTTTTAATTACCGGTCAGATTTTTTTCCTGAAAATAATTCTTATTAATAATGAGGGACTTCTACTTAATGCCTCCTATTTTTAAAAGTAGCACGTTTACAAAAGGATATTGAACAATCGGACCTGAGGTTCTTCTTGTCCTATCTGTCAAAAGATAATCTGATCCCTTTGTTGGTATATGCATATGATTCGCATTGCATTATTTTCACTTTAAGTTCATGGAAGGAGTGTGCACACAATAGAACATTTTCATTCCAATCAGTGTGAAACATGAAGCCGGCAAATTGGAGGAGCAAAACAATAATTCCACTGATTAGCCCCTTTCTGTTTGGCGTAAGTGAATGGTTTATTCCGTGGAGTACCTCTGGAAGAGGAGGGGAACCAAAACAGCCTGATTAGGCAAAGCGTAATTGGATAAGTTCCTTTAACCACGAGCATGACGACAAAGCACATGATCATGACCGGCTTACGGCAAAGTGTAAAGCTTCTTTTGACTTGAATGAGAAAGTTTGACTTCTCGTCCTGTTTTCTTAGTTCTGCATGCTAGACTGATGATGATGCAAGCAGTTTCCTTTTGTGACGTTACGCTGACTGATCAATGGTGACAAAAATCATATATTCATATACAGTAGGTCTTACATATTCTCAAATCACTGGAAATGTAAAACTGTGTTCTATGTGATGTTTTCACTAGAACCTATGTATAATTCTGTACACCCATGGTGAGCCAAAACATTATGACCACTCACAGGTGAAGCAAATAACTTTGTAAATCTCCTAACAAGGGCATATGTAATGGTCTGAGTAGATTAGATGGTATTAGTCGAGCAGATCTCTTAGTGTAGAAAGTGGATGCAAAATAAATAGGCAAAATTAAAACCTGAACAACTTTGACAAGGACCAAATTGTTATGGCCAGATGACTGAGTCAGGGCATCTCTGAAACTTGTGGAGGCTTGTGGGTTGCTCCCGTTCAGCAGTGGTGGATACCTACAGACAGTGGTCCAAGGAGAGACAAACCACACACCAGCGACAGGGTGTTGGATGCCCAAGGGCAACAAAGTGTATCTTGTCTGATTAAAACGGACAAAAGTAATCTGTGGCACAAGTCACAGAAAATTGTACATTGTGCCTACAATGAGCCTACAATGTGCCTACAATGAGCCTACAATGTGCCTACAATGTGCCTACAATGTGCCTACAATGTGCCTACAATGTGGCTAATGTGCCTACAATGTGCCTACAATGTGCCTACAATAAGCCTACAATGTGCCTACAATGAACCTACAATGTGCCTACAATGTGCCTGTAACGTGCCTACAATGTGCCTACAATGTGCCTGTAATGTGCCTGTAATGAGCCTATAATGCGTCTACAATGTGCCTACAATGAGTCTACAATGTGGCTACAATGTGCCTACAATGTGCCTATAATGTGCCTATAATGTGCCTACAATGAGCCTACAATGTGCCTATAATGGCACAGAACTGGACCTTTGAGTAGTGGAAGAAGACAGGCTGATCTGATGAGTCCCATTTTTCTTTACATCAAGTGGACGGCCATGTGTGCCCAATTACCTGGGGAAGTGATGGCAACAGGATTTGGGAAGACGACAAGGAGATGGAAGATGTGTGATGGTCTGGGCAATGTTCTACTGAAAAACCAGCGGTCTCTGCATTCATGTGGACATCAATTTGACCATTGTCCTCTACCTGGTTGCAGACCAGGTAAACTCCTTCATGACTGATAACAGTGGCCTCTTTCAGCAGGATAATCCGCCCTGACACACTGCACGCGTCGTTCGAGAATGGTTTGAAGAACATGATGAAGAGTTCAATGTGTTGCTAAAGTGTTGCCCTGGCCTCAAATTTCCAGATCTCAATTTGATTGAGCACCTCTGGGATGTGCTGGACAAACAAGATGAACTCATGGCAGGATCACTTGAAGGATCGGCAGGTAATGTCTTGGTTACAGATGTCACAAGGCACCTTCAGGGGTCATGTAGAGTCCATGCTTCGAGGGTCGGCACTGTTTTAGTCGGCATGCATAGAACCAACATAGTCTAAAGGCTATAGCTAGAATTTCCTCCACATCTGTGAAATCTATTTAGTATGTTTGTTGGGGGCAGATTACTATTTATGTAACACTTATACAACTCTAATCTAACTACCAGTAATCATGTTTGTTTTTTGAGGATTTTGTACAGTTTGAAGAACGTTGCTTTTTGTAATATTTTGTGGTGATCTGTCTGAGATAAGATGCAGTCATTTTTTTGACATGGCAGAACTTTTGGAGGAGCATGGCAATTTTGGATTGATCATGTGACTGAAGTGTACCTTGAAAATGCCTATGTGTTCAGACCTGGCACAAATCTATGTATTTATGACTTAGCAGCTAGCTGAATAAGAGCTAACTTGCCTGGCAATCGATTTAACAATAGCCAACAAAGTATTAAAGTATAAAAGTATTTGTGAATCTGGCACACTCTTTTTGGTGAATTATGTTTTAGGGTAGGTGACATCCGAATTAGCAAAAAATATTTCACGTTACAAATTTGCAGACCAACAACCTAAAATTAATCTACACAAAAATGTTCTTGACTCCGAGTCTACTAAGAGTGAATATCCAGTGTAACACAAAAGCGCAAATTAAAAACTAAAATGTCAACTTGTATTCTGAGCTTATTTTTTGGCCTACTTCCTCACCCAGGGATGCTACAGAACGGTGTGTTCTCTCACTGAACAGGGTCACCCACTATAACTACAATGTAAAGCAAACTCATTTCATACCATCAACTATTCTCAAGTAGAGTGCTGTAACTTTGCGACAATCTAACCTGTCACAGCAGACAATTACAAACATAATTTTTGCGGAATTTTATGTAGCATTTTATCTACAAGCAAGCAAGTTTATTTATATAGCACACATAGACGCAATTCAATGTGCTTTACAGAGGAAAATAATAATTAAATACATGCATTTTATATTCATAACAACCTGTAATGCTGAAGTGACGGCATATGCAACCAAGGGCTCCCCTGTGGGGAACGCTGGGCAGAGCCATCTACAAAAAAACCTGTTTACTGGCGAAAGGTCTTCAGAACCGTTCCAGGTCTCAATTACCTGTCCCAGAAGTCTTTAGAACAGGGGTGGGCAAACTAAGGCCCGCGGGCCGAATCCGGCCCTTTAAGGCAATTCCATCAGGTCCACGGAAGGTATTAAAACAGTTTTGAGAGGAATTACAAAATAACTTTGCAGTCCAATTGTAATGTTTCTGAATCTGAATTAAAGTTATTTAGATATAACACACCTCCAGTATATATATGTTATATGTATACATTTTAATTATTGCCCTTTTCTGGCTCAAAAATCATTTACAAATTACATAACAAATGTGGCCCTTCATATAATTTCAACGTGTTGATGTGGCCCCTGAGCTGAAATATTTGCCCTCCCCTGCTTTAGAACTTCAGATCTTTTTTGTATACATTACATGTTTTCATTTATGCCAATGCATCATAATAAAAACAAACAAAAACATAAAATGGCAAATTCAATGAGGAAAATAAAATTTAAATAGACAGTCTTCTCACTCTAAATCAGAGGTGTCAAACTCAAAATTCCACGGAGGGCCTAGTGTGTGCAGGTCTTTTGTGTCTTTTCTTTTGGTTCAGGCCTAAACAACCAGGTGAGGGTAGAACCTATCCAATTAGTGACCTTATTAATCAATCAAGTACAAGGTGAGAGCTAAAACCTTTAGACACTGGGGCCCTACATGGAACCGGTTTGACCGGGATTATCTACCCATAGTCAGAAATTCCTATGATATATGTTGTTGAATTATGCTACAATAATGACAAAACATGTCACAACAAGTTTACAATGCATTAGCATCCAATTTGTAAAATTTGTTTGAGACATCTGTTAATATACTCTTGATGTCTATTAAACCGTACGCTGCAACGCTCTAGACAGGCTCCTGCTGGCCAAGCACATTTCTACCTCAGCATGTAGATTGTTTGACCAGGTTTACACGATTTTACAAAAGTTAATATTGCCATGTAAAGTAGTCATATAGATGTAAAATACATCTACTGCACTTGAGATGTAGGGGTGTTTTTCAGGCTAAAAGAAAAAACAAATAGTAATGTTGCAGCTTCACCCATATGGTTAAATCCACTGTCCGTCACGCCTAAATGTCAAGTTTCTTTGTCAAACCCCCGGAAACTTCTTGCCACCTTGCCCTCACTCCTCTGTCAAAATCTGACCTTTATGTAAAGCATGTAGCATTTGGTGTGTGTGGGTAAGCATGCGCATGTGTCCGAAGTCATACATGAATTACACCAGATTTATCTCAGAGATCTGTGTCCTTTGATCAGATTACTCGACATCACGTTTGATGTCCACCGTTTTTAAACATTATCGCATATGACCAATGCAAGACAGTCTTGATGACGATCAAAGCTGAGTTCCGGGTAGTGTATTTTTACATTACACCGAAAACCATAAGAGGCTTTATAAATAAGTAATCAACTCGATTTCAACAGTAAAAACACATGTTCTAAATACCTGTTGTATCTGGTCTCATTAGATGTGTCCCATAACTCATGGCATTGCAACGTGCATAACAACGTCTCTCAGCCATGGTATATTGGCCAATACACCACTCCCCTATGGTGCCTTATTGCCTAACTTTGACACATAACTGTTTTTGTTTTAAATCAGGTTCGAAGAGAATAACTCATGAGAGTGGAGCGATCTATCGCCCGCCGTAACATCTGTCAGTGGACTGAATCATTGACATTTTCAGCGTGAATCACGGTTGAAACTTGTCCACAGTGTCAAACGGCACGAATCAGCCGAATCACGGACGATCATTCCGGGGCCTCAGCTGTCAACAGCCCCCCCCCGCTGTGGTGTCAACACTTCAACTAGACGTGATTTGAATAAGGTGTCTGTTGGGAGAAACATGCAGATGCTGAACATTGTGCGCTGAATCCGTCAACACGTGGATACTTTACCAAAGCCCTGACAACCAGGCAGGTGTTGCACGAAGCCGCGTATTAGCGCGTCCATGGAAAGTCTACAACCGAAGGCGTTTTTGTTGAAGGCTTTTTTTTTAACTCTTAAAACCAACGCTTGTCGGGTAGAACGATTGTCTATCGCAGAGGAGAAACCAAAACATTGTGTTTAGTTAGCGTTGTGTATTCAATGTGGCTCAAATTACTTTTTTTTTTTTTTTTTAAACATTTTAGTTTACAGTCAGGTGAGCGAGAACCACAAGTGTGTTGACACCAGTTGATGACATGTTGAATGGGGTGTCAGAGAGACGTCCCTAGCTGGTGTAAAAGGGTGTCAGTTCTTCTCTAACATATGTCCACTCGCCCAAACCCTAAGCCCCTCTCCAGAATCAGGAGGAGGACATCATGAGAGACTGGCTAAATTGTGTGGATAAGTGCTTCATTATCTAATCACCATCGAGACCATGGCAACTAGGTGATTGATTAGCTGAGGGAAGAAGGCATGTTGTTGTATGTGTTCTCTTTACAGTAACATTGTAGACCATTTTCATGACATTTTGTGTTCCAGCTGGGCATTGTTGAACGGTTTGTGTTTGGTTAGTGCCTCTTCATTTTTAAAGGCTCAACCGGAGAGAAATTAACTAGCTACTACAGACCACAGAGATTTACATTCTGGCACAGGGACAGAAAGTTGTTTTGTTTCTCAGCACAATAAAAACAGAAACGCCTCCGGCATGCGCTCACTTCACTGAAGTTGGCTACATGCTTATGCTTTTCGTAGACAGGAACAAGAGGCCACAAGTGTTAGAGGAACTCACCATGACACTGCAAGATGAAGATCAGTAGTGCTTACAAAACGCATTGGCAGTTCGGAGAATGTATTGTGTATTACAGTCGATTGGCAACAGGCTACTCCATTTTTTTCTGATTTTCCCATACCTCCCACTATGCTTCTTAAAGTTGATGGATTTATCTATCAATTGGTCCCCTGAGAAGGTAATCATTGTTGGGAATCTCAGTGATCATATTTCAGCATGTGACCTGTGTTAGTTGACGCCACTGATTCTGTTGTAGGAGTGTGTCAGTACGTGTGTGTGTACGTGTGTGTGTGTACGTGTGCAAGTGAACGCGTGCCTATTAGCGTGTCTGTATGTCTGTGTGTGTATCTACGTGACTCCAGGAATGTGTTTGTGTGTATCTACGTGACTCCAGGAATGTGTGTGTGTGTGTGTTTGTACATCAGAGTGCACAGCAGTGTGATTCGGTGACATCCTGTCGATGTGCTATACAGGAGCGTTTGAGGATGAGGACATTGTCCACGTGGAGGGGACCGTGGACCCGGTGAGGGACATCGAAATCATCCATGAGGAGCTGCGGATGAAGGATGAAGAGCTCATCAAGCCCATTATAGAGAAGCTGGAGAAGGTGGCGGTGAGGGGAGGAGACAAGAAACTCAAACCTGAATATGTGAGTCAATGTCCCAGCATGCACCTCCTCACAGCAGGCAAGCACACATAACAGCCCCCCTTCACGCACGCACACACGCACGCACGCACGCACGCACACACACACGTGTACACACACACACACAGACGTGTACAAACACGCACACACACACACGCACACACGCACGCGCACACACACACGTACACACACACACACACGTAAACACACACACACACACACGTGTACACACACACACACACGTACACACACACGCACGCGCACACACACACACACGTACACACACACACACGTACACACACACACACACACACGTACACACACACACGTACACACACACACACACACGTACACACACACACACACACACGTACACACACGTACACACACACACACACGTACGCACACACACACACGTGTACACACACACACGTACACACACACGTACACACACACACACGCTGCCATTAGGAGAAATGGATGTGTTCTTTCCCACTTGCAGAGGGTCTCCCTTCCTCCCTCACACCAGTTTTTTTTCTCTGTTTCCGAGATTAAAAGTGATCGTGGGTCAGAGGTTTTTTGCTGTAGAAATCATTAATAGAGAGTTACTTATTCAGCTACTAACCCCGGGTCACGGTGCTGAGCTAATGAAAGTGTTTCCACAAGCCTCTTTTCATCTGAAGTAATACTCAAATCACAGCAGAGCTCCTGCTTGCTCCCGCACCCACAGCAGTGCCTGGAAATTGGGGCGAGGCCATGAAATGGGTGACCCACAATCCCTCAGCTCGATATGAATACAATAAATGTTTGGAATGTGCTTTGACAGAACGCTCTTCGGTTTTCCCTCGGGGACACCCGGGATTGGCTAAGATTTAAGGGCATCCAGACATAATGCGTATCTCGCGTAAAATGCACGTGGCGCCCGAATAAACGGCATAATACACGGACAAGCCGCGTAATGACTGAGGATCCGCTCCTGTTTTGATCATGAGCTCGGCGTCGCCGTTCACTGGTGCCATGGGGAACATTGTGTAGGCAGTCATGCCTGCGGTGTGGACTATCAGTGTACAGGGCAGAACCGGCGTGACCCTGCACGGAATGGGCCAGTAAGCGAGGTAATCTGCACTTTCAGAGGGGACGCGGGGCCCAATTTCAAAACCCAGACACACGAAGGCTCTGACCGCTCATTACACTAACGAGCAAGGCTAGTTCACCTGCTGCCGAGGCCCGGGCCAGTGTCTACCCCCTCCAGTAATCCCCCTCAGGCCGGGCAAATGGGCAGCCAGGCAGACGGGCAGCCATTCAGGCCAGGCAGACGGGCAGCCATTCAGGCCAGGCAGACAGGCAGCCATTCAGGCCAGGCAGACAGGCAGCCATTTAGGCCAGGCAGATGGGCAGCCATTCAGGCCAGGCAGACGGGCAGCCATTCAGACCAGGCAGACGGGCAGCCATTCAGGCCAGGCAGACGGGCAGCCAGTCAGACCAGGCAGACAGGCAGCCATTCAGGCCAGGCAGACGGGCAGCCATTCAGACCAGGCAGACAGGCAGCCATTCAGACCAGGCAGACGGGCAGCCATTCAGCCGAGGCAGACAGGCAGCCATTCAGGCCAGGCAGACGGGCAGCCATTCAGACCAGGCAGGTGGCCGCTGACGCAAATAATTGCTGACAATTTCAGGCAATGAATAAAAATGATCTACATTACTTGTCAAATGTTGCGTATGGCTTGCCAAGCCTGATCTATAGAGTTGGCCGCTTTAGACGAGAGTGAATGGCAGCTGTCAAAGGTGTTTTTGCGGCCGTTACGGCAGATACAATGAGTGAAAATGTTGTGTTTGATACGTATAAGGGGGTTTGATGTGGAGGGGTTGTGTGGGGGGTGTGTTAATGAGAGAAGGTAATTCTCACTTACTCCATGATGTCGCTACTAAATGTTGATAAATAAAGCTTTAAATACACCATTTTCATTGAGTATCATGAAATAACCAGGTAAATAGCATGTACAGTAACTATTTGAACTTCAACAGTGATTACTTTCGGAGATATGGCACTTACTAAGTAATTAACAACAAGATAGAAATAAATAGCAATCTTCCCTTAGCCTTCACTTAGTCCTCTGTCATTTAAAACGCTGGTGAATTTGGAGTCGACACACATTTAAATGCAGCAATTGTTTCACATTTCACATGAGATGAGATACACCTTTGTATTATTTTTTAGATATTATATATTATCCAAAAGGTGTAGTACATGGATTGGACTGGGAAAATCAATAGATGCTTTCGAAAAAATTTGTTTTTATTTTTAAATTTACATCTGCGGTTGTTGAGTGTTATCTGCCTTTTTCTGAGAATACTTAAACTGATGTATTCACGTATTCATTAATTCCCCTGGCTGATTGTTTTGCTTAAAAGCAAACATGGTTTAATTGTAAAACATTATAGATATTATGTGCTAATATATTAGGCTAGTCAAACTCACGTGAGAAGATATTCCTTATGACCACTTGAATCTATTTGAGATCATACTGTACATTGAACACGGACAACCGTGTGCCACTGCTTTTGTCCGCCTATCCCAGAATTCCCTGTGTCCTTAACAAACAATAATAGCCGGTAGCCGGGACCCCCGGCGGTGATTCCTGGGCCCGGGCGTATGTGTTTGACCCCAACGGGACCCGCGTGGCGTTTATTAACACCTGCCTGTTAGAGGCGAGCTGAACGGAGGCCAGAGCTGATGAGGGAAACCTGGAGCGGGTCAGCCTGTGTCACCGGCCGTTTGCTGTTTCCATTTCACACATGATTAATCACTCTGTGAAGACTTGGGCCGGGCGCGGGGCGGAGTGTGCACTAGCTCTTCCTGCTCTCACTCCTGCTGGCTGCACTCTGGCTGCCTGACTAAAAGGCCTTTAGAATTCCTGTGGAGAGAGATGTGCAGGGAGAGTGAATGCAGCTGGTCGGGGGTCAGTGTGTGGAGCTCTCTCTGCCATTGTGTAATTGAGGCTCTGGCAGGCTCTATTCCTCTGTTCTTTCAAAGGGGAGTGTGATTGTGAAGTGCAGCGCGAGGGTTTTGGGGAGGGAAGGGGAGGGAAGGGGAGGCAGGAGGAGAGGGGAGGTCTGAGGAGGAGGAGGAGAGTTGCGGGTGGAGGAGTTTTTATACACGAACGCGGGGAGGTTAAGTTTACAGAAGAAGGGGAAAAAATGTGTTCCGCTAATTTCTGTGTTGGCCCAGATCAGCAATAATAAGCTCAGTTTCTCTATTAGACATTTTCTATCTGCCTGTCTCCCATGTTCCCACCCATGTTGACACCACGACGGGACCCCGCCCCCACCCCACGCCCCCCACCCTACGCCCAACCTACCCAGATCCTGTCATGGCCCACTCTTGCGTGTGGTCTCAGCCTACAACTGTTAATGAATGTGGCAAATGATGCCGGAGCGGCCTAATATTTACCTCAGTATGGGAACAGTGTGTAATTAGTACCTGACTGGCGCGGATTCAACTCGACTGCTTGCTGCAGAGAGCCTGGAGAGCTAGATACAATAAGCACGCCGCTACCAAACCCTCTTTATCTTTTCTGACCTTTTCGTTATTTTTCTTCCTCTCCTTGTGCTTTTACGACGAGGTGGGCTTTATCCGATATACTGTAGGGGTGTCAAACGGCTTGGGTGTTTTTGTCAGATTTTCGTTCGATCATATGTGCGCGAGCCTGGTTCGTTCGTCCTAGTCACAGACGGGTCTCCTTTGAGACGGAGTATTGTTCATTGAGGCTTCAGGACGGCATGCATTTCCAAAATAATTACCCTGTACCCTGCTGGGTTTCTATTCTTTTTCATCTCCTTTAATGGCTCCTCATTCATTCTCTTTTAATCCCAAACAGGACGTAATGCTCAAAATCAAGAACTGGGTAACGGATGAAAAGAAACATGTCCGATACTGTCGCGACTGGAACGACAAGGAGGTGAGGCTTTGATGCAGCACTCAAATGTATTACTGGCATTTATCAAGCTCATCAAGTCACACTGCTGCTTTTGAGGAAAACCGCCGTGATATGCAAATCACAAGTATACATACATGCTGTCTTTTTGTGGGGGTATTTTGCTTTTTTAACAAGCTAATGACATCTGTCAGGCCTGATATTGATCGAAGCGCTTGATAGATGTTCCCTGCTGAGTCCAGACCAGATCCTAATTTGATTTGGCTTCACTTTTTACTCTGTGTCCCCCACAAAGGCAACTCTGGAAAGTTTGGTTCTCATTTTGTTCTCTCTTCCTCTCTCTTTCTGTCTCGCACACTTTCTCTCTCTCACACAGATCGAAGTGTTGAACAAATACTTATTTTTGACATCCAAACCAATGATTTACCTCGTTAACCTCTCGGTGAAAGACTACATCAGAAGAAGGAACAAATGGTAAGTGCTCGGAAATAGGGCGTAACCCTGGAAGCATGAGTTACACCACAAACAGATCTTCCCATTTTACAGTTGGACCTTCACTTATTATATATCCAATCCTTGACATTTCTCTCAACCAGAGCCAATTCTTTACATGTTCATATTTTCATGGTTTTCTAGGTCGCCTCGTGAGACACAAAACGGCTGTTGTCAGTACTCAACATTCAGTAACAGTTTGTTTTACAAAGCTGATAACAGCCAATGAATAGTATTGTACTGTTATTGAAGGCCTCCTGAACAGTGCACAGAGTTACCGTATAAGTCCTGTGGGGATGCCTGCTCATTCTCCCCACGCTAAAGTGACCCCTCAGACACCGAGTATGTAGTTTGTAACTACAGTACCCACGCTGCTTTGCAGCTCCAGTCTCCTGCGGACATCTTAGATCCCAGTGAGAACTGTCACATCCAGGCCCGAGCCTGCAGGCCCAATGTGGTCCCAAACCCTGCACTTCATTAAGTCCTTACAGCCATGTGGTTTCCATTTTGCATTAAGGGCTCATTTCCATGTGATATCAAAGGAGGCAAATGCTTTAAATGACGAAAAATGAACATTCATAGTCATGAAGCAAAATACGTAATTAATGTCATACGGAGAGGCCCGATAAATCACAAGGATGGTTCCCTTCAAATATGTCGACAAATGTTTTCCACAAAATTTTCGGTGTAGTCTGAAATGTTTACAGATGTTGTTTCTCTTTTGAAAAAAACAAACATCGAAATGTATTTCTGGTTAACGCTTCCTATCCAACACAGAGATCATACATGGAATTTGAATTAGATCACAATAAGTTCTGCTGTTTTTCTTGATTTTCACAGTGACCGGTTTTGGGTTGCTTCTCCGCCACCCTTCTTAATAAACAGGCGGCGTCTTAATAATCAGCTGGACGGTTCGGTCGAACCCGTCATCTCTAGCTTGGCCCGACTTATCTCTGTCTCATAACCTGTAACGGTGACCTCAGCGTAAATGAGAGTGCACAAGAACGTCTCCAGGTTTATTCGTTCAGCCCCGGCACCCGGTCCCATCCACGCGCTGCTACACGGCTAACGCCGCAGAAGGCTCTGGGCTGTGGAATGGGGCTCGTGTGTCCAGAGGAGTGATAAGAGAAGGCTTTTTCACATGAGCACCTTGGGGCGAGCGGAGCGGGCAACGGGGAGAGCCGGCTGAGTGAGCGGGAGACGTTGATTACGTGTGAAAATGGCCACAGCCACACACCGCCAATAGACACTAACTTCTGAGTTGTCATCACGCACTTTTTCAATTGCTCCCCAGGAATTCGGTGTCAAACAGTTTCTCTCCCCCCCGCACGTTAGTTTTTTCTCTGCTTTGCTTGGCAGCTACGTTCGATTCGGAGGGAAGTCGTTGACCCGATGATCGTTCGTTCAAATGTTCCTGACACGAAAGTATGTCTGCGCGTCTGACAGCGGGAGGAGGGAACGTCGCGCCACAAACACATAAATCAGATGATTCATGACGTGCCGAAACATCAGTCACGGACAGGAAGGCATTTTTTATGTTACCTGTGTGGATGCTTTGTGTGTGGGTGGTTGTATTTTTTTTTTTACTGTGAGAAATGCAATAAATCTCAGGGAGTTTTGGAATGGGCCAGCAGGGTTGCCAGGCTGGCCTGAGGGCTCCGCGGGGGGATAATACAGACATAAAAGTGTTTATGTTTGACAAGTGATGAGTCACTTCCCGTGTCCAGAGTGGAGCTCACACCTGTATGGAGATGATTACAGGTAGATCTGGCTGGCCCTAATTGGACAATAAATGCTGCTCTCAGCCCTAATGTCAGGCAGTCTGCTCTGGAGACGCCAGACTGCCATTTGGCTGTCGCCATGCTCTCGTGTTTTTCCCCCAGAACAGTTGAGATGATGATACGGTTTAGGACTATTCAAAGCAAACAGCAAGACATATTGCAATCTCAGCTCTTTATGTGACCGGAGAAGAAAGAGGAATGGAATAAGACGAATAGGCCACTCTTGCTTGTTTTTTTATGGTCTGTTTTTTCTGCGGGGGTCTTTGACGCTGGGGTTGTTATGCAGGTGTACATCGCTGTCTTCATTTACACAGTTCAACACGGACAGTATTTTTATTGTCTGTTAAGCACATGTTGTGTTCTCACAGGTCCGTCCGTGTTTAAGACAAAATTTGCTTCACACTTTCCGTTGTGAACACGTCCACGTTTGACGCACCTTTACCCGAAAGACATACTCCGTCTGTTGTAGTGGTTTTACAACAGACAATACTTGTGTGCAGTACAGATAACTATTAAATAATTGTACCAGGATACTTCGGTTAAGAGAGATGGCCATTTTCCGGCGGTTTCCGTGTTTGGAGTGTGGCCTTGTAACCACTACATCCTTGCGGATAAACAGTATTCCCTTTATTGAGCCGTCATCATTAATGGCCGGTTGGATCAGAGTGGTACCAGGGGCCTCTTTCATCCTCAGGTTCTCCGCTGGAGACGGTACATCATTTACGGGCGAAAAACAGCGCAAACGTGGGCTTAATTCCACCACGGTGCGTCGTGTGCGCGTATGGGAATGTGCACGTGGGAATGTTTGAAGTCAGTTTCGGGAGGCGACTCCGTGCTCATTTGGATGCTGGCTGTAATTGCAGTGTGGAGATCAAAGGGCCGGCTGGCCGAGTGATGTTCCAGAGGAGGCCTCAACCACGCGGCTCACTCCTCCGTTGGGCCCGGGCTGCCTGCTGCTCCCCTCCCCTCCTCTCCTCCCTGCAGCCATGCGCTGCCCCCTGCACATCCCCGCTCGTAAAAAATGATTAAGGACGCATTTGTCATGTGTTTATGACTGAGAGGCATTGCGTGATAGGGAATGGCGTCTGCGAGGGTCTACGGGAGAGAGGGTTTATCGTCCCCCGGAAGCACTTTGTTTTGTCGGTGCCGCATAGTTTGTGCGCTACGGACGGTTGTGACTCCTCGGCTAATAATGTGGTTCGTCTGTTGTTTGTTTTTTCACAGTGTTGAGATCAAGTGACGGCGATTTAAATAGCTCCTGGACGGATTTGTCCGCCTTTAATATTTACGCTTTGATATTTGACATTGCCGGGTATTCAAGCCGATGTCATCGCCGGAAAACCCCGCCACCGTCACATTTAGTCAATCCGAAGCTCGACTCGAGAGACGGGCTGATTTGCTGAGGAGTTTTGTTGTTTCATAATGCTCTCTAAAGTAAATTGGAGCCTACTTAAGTAGGTGTGTTGACCTTTAAGAAAATCGGGAAGAGTGACCCCTGTGAGTGTTGAGGATGTGTACCTTGAGTGGGGAGAGGAATGGCAGGGCACTGAGCCTCCTCACAGGGGGCTTTTACATGCAACGTGTATGTGTGTGTGTGTATGTGTGTGTGTGTGTGTATGTGTGTGTGTGTGTGTGTGTATGTGTGTGTGTGTGTGTGTGTGTGTGTGTGTGTGTGTGTGTGTGTGTGTATGTGTGTGCGTGTGTTTATGGCTGAGTGTGTGTGTGTGTTTATGGCTGAGTGTGTCTGGTGGTGAAATGGTGGTAAAATGGTTGTACATGTCTGTCCGTCTGTCTGCATCTCCAGACGTGTTGCTTTGTTCCACTGAGTGTCTGTGAATTATTTTCTGGTAATGGATTGTAAATCAGCAGGTATTTTTGCTAAGTGAACTTCCTAAGCTGGCCTGTAGATGGCGCTTTAACAATTAAAGTACATGTACCTGGGCAGAGAGTCTCAGCCGGGTGATGTCTAGTTCAGTCTGAAGATCCCACTGTGTCGGATATTGTGCTTCATTAGTCCCAGGAGATTTCCCTACCACCCACAGAACACATCCAGGTTGGGTTTTTCCTCTAGGATTCAGTTTATGTTCCTGTAAAACAATGAAACCAATAAACGCTGCGTCAATTTCTTTTAATGTCCAAGGATTCGTTAATTAACTGTCAAACCACTTTCTATTTTCACTGCAACTGAATTTTCAAGGCGGGCCTGTAACAGTAGACACGAGCATGGTTGGGACCGTTTGAGAGCCCCTCCATGAAAGCGGTGGGAGCAGCCCACTTCTGATACTCCAAGACGTAATTCCCACAAACACAACTGAAAGTTTATTGAGTGCAAAACTACTGGCTCCATGCAAGATCTTAGTAGCTGTAGTCTGGGGAGTCCCGGCCTTGTTTTCAAAGCCAAGTGGAAGATATATATGATCTGTGGGTGGGTCCTTTTTAATTCTGTCCTCAGTTGTCCGCTCTCCCCTTGAGATCTGTCGGATCCGGAAAATGAGTTCCCATGGCAGGACAGACATGGATCAGGCTGCCGGGACTGACTCAAAATAGATGCTTCCATCTATCTTCCAATAAGGTCCTGGAGGATGACTTGGTGATTGACCATCTGTGTTTCTCCTGACGGTCCACCTAATCGAATTTCCAGAGGGCCACCTGGTCCAGGTTTCCAGAGGGCCATCTGGTCCAGGTTTCCAGAGGGCCACCTGGTCCAGGTTTCCAGAGGGCCACCTGGTCCAGGTTTCCAGAGGGCCACCTGGTCCAGGTTTCCAGAGGGCCACCTGGTCCAGGTTTCCAGAGGGCCACCTGGTCCAGGTTTCCAGAGGGCCACCTGGTCCAGGTTTCCAGAGGGCCACCTGGTCCAGGTTTCCAGAGGGCCACCTGGTCCAGGTTTCCAGAGGGCCACCTGGTCCAGGTTTCCAGAGGGCCACCTGGTCCAGGTTTCCAGAGGGCCACCTGGTCCAGGTTTCCAGAGGGCCACCTGGTCCAGGTTTCCAGAGGGCCACCTGGTCCAGGTTTCCAGAGGGCCACCTGGTCCAGGTTTCCAGAGGTTTCCAGCCACCTGGTCCAGGTTTCCAGAGGGCCACCTGGTCCAGGTTTCCAGAGGGCCACCTGGTCCAGGTTTCCAGAGGGCCACCTGGTCCAGGTTTCCAGAGGGCCACCTGGTCCAGGTTTCCAGAGGGCCACCTGGTCCAGGTTTCCAGAGGGCCACCTGGTCCAGGTTTCCAGAGGGCCACCTGGTCCAGGTTTCCAGAGGGCCACCTGGTCCAGGTTTCCAGAGGGCCACCTGGTCCAGGTTTCCAGAGGGCCACCTGGTCCAGGTTTCCAGAGGGCCACCTGGTCCAGGTTTCCAGAGGGCCACCTGGTCCAGGTTTCCAGAGGGCCACCTGGTCCAGGTTTCCAGAGGGCCACCTGGTCCAGGTTTCCAGAGGGCCACCTGGTCCAGGTTTCCAGAGGGCCACCTGGTCCAGGTTTCCAGAGGGCCACCTGGTCCAGGTTTCCAGAGGGCCACCTGGTCCAGGTTTCCAGAGGGCCACCTGGTCCAGGTTTCCAGAGGGCCACCTGGTCCAGGTTTCCAGAGGGCCACCTGGTCCAGGTTTCCAGAGGGCCACCTGGTCCAGGTTTCCAGAGGGCCACCTGGTCCAGGTTTCCAGAGGGCCACCTGGTCCAGGTTTCCAGAGGGCCACCTGGTCCAGGTTTCCAGAGGGCCACCTGGTCCAGGTTTCCAGAGGGCCACCTGGTCCAGGTTTCCAGAGGGCCACCTGGTCCAGGTTTCCAGAGGGCCACCTGGTCCAGGTTTCCAGAGGGCCACCTGGTCCAGGTTTCCAGAGGGCCACCTGGTCCAGGTTTCCAGAGGGCCACCTGGTCCAGGTTTTCCAGAGGGCCACCTGGTCCAGGTTTCCAGAGGGCCACCTGGTCCAGGTTTCCAGAGGGCCACCTGGTCCAGGTTTCCCACCTGGTCCAGGTTTCCAGAGGGCCACCTGGTCCAGGTTTCCAGAGGGCCACCTGGTCCAGGTTTCCAGAGGGCCACCTGGTCCAGGTTTCCAGAGGGCCACCTGGTCCAGGTTTCCACCTGGTCCAGGTTTCCAGGGCCACCTGGTCCAGGTTTCCAGAGGGCCACCTGGTCCAGGTTTCCAGAGGGCCACCTGGTCCAGGTTTCCAGAGGGCCACCTGGTCCAGGTTTCCAGAGGGCCACCTGGTCCAGGTTTCCAGAGGGCCACCTGGTCCAGGTTTCCAGAGGGCCACCTGGTCCAGGTTTCCAGAGGGCCACCTGGTCCAGGTTTCCAGAGGGCCACCTGGTCCAGGTTTCCAGAGGGCCACCTGGTCCCGGTAACCAGAGGGCCACCTGGTCCCGGTAACCAGAGGGCCACCTGGTCCCGGTAACCAGAGGGCCACCTGGTCCCGGTAACCAGAGGGCCACCTGGTCCCGGTAACCAGAGGGCCACCTGGTCCCGGTAACCAGAGGGCCACCTGGTCCCGGTAACCAGAGGGCCAACTGGTCCCGGTAACCAGAGGGCCACCTGATCCCGGTAACCAGAGGGCCAACTGGTTATGTTGTTAATACGACAGGTGGTTGTTTTTCACTGTGTTGGACAAGACATTAGGAAGCTGTCTGTCTTAGGTTTGGTCCGGTCTGACAGGGCTTGGTGAGGGCGGATGGCCATGTTGAGGACGACTCTGTTCTGTTGTTCTTATCACTAATGAGATCCTACGGGTGAGTGGCATAGTCTTCCTCTCTGGCCGTAGGAACAAACCAGACACTGACCTCAGACGACAGCGCCTTGTTCTCCAAAACGGTCCGCTTGTGTGATAACGATGAGACCATGCCGAACAGGAGAACATGTCTGTGCTCAATTTGTGTTCGAACACCAGAGGGCGATTTTACTGGTACAAACAAAAGTCTATCCGTGTCTAGATATCAAACTCCCCAGCGAATCAGTTCAGGACTAGGTTTCCTCTATCCTAGAAACTAGCCAAATATATTTAGTGGCTTAAAAAAGAATGCATAAAGGAGCACACTGCTTGTCGAAGAATCAGGTCTGGAGGCCTTCATTCTGATATTGAAGGCATAAGACATCTGCATGTGTTTTAAGTCAAGCTAATGATATATTTTGATAGCGTGGGCTGTGGCGTGTTGTGCTGTTTATTATCTTTGTGATAAAGGGTTATAACCAAACACACATGCCACAGCAAGTGTCCCACAGCCTGCCAGCTTTAATGAGATAAATAAATGAATTTAGTGTTGCCACATACAGCTCCTGAAAGCTTGTTATCAGAGTGATTGTTGAACTGTTATGAATGGAAAAGGACGTGGAGGAGGGAAGGGGAGGGGTGGGGGAGGGAGGGAGGGGGAGGGAGGGTGTAGGAGGGGCCTGACTGGCTGGTGCTACATATGTCCTTGATTACCTTCCTTCAGCTTTTATTCTAATAAGTGACATTCTTTGTACTCCCCTTGGATGGCTAGACAGTCTGACACAAGATGAGAATAAATATTGCATGTGGTACACATTAAGCTGTCATCCAGGAAGAGAGACAGCGACAGAGTGAGATGGAGAGAGCGATGGACGGGGAGCGATGGAGAGAGAGAGAGAGAGAGAGAGAGATAGAGATGGAGAAATTTGCTGCTCTACATTCTGTTGCCTGTGCCACACTTTGGTTCTTCTTGTCACAATTGTCACATCTTACTGTCACGATAACTATCTACCCCCCCCCCCTTCGTTTTCCTTCTCACAGTCAATTGCAATGAATGACAGTCTGCTGGCCTATATAGAGAATGATTTGGTGTGATGCTTCATGTAGATAATTTTGAGGTTACTGTTTGAATTTCTGATCGTAGTCTTGCTTTTTTTTTACCCCAGTACAAATTGCAACAAGCCAGGTTCGGAGCTTTTTCTCCTGTGAGTGACCTCTGTCATTTAAACTGCTAAATATAAACGTACTGCCTTTTTAGTTCCACAAAGAAAAAATCCCTCCGTGCGTATCGTGCACATCACAGATTTGTCTCTATAGAGCGCAAAAGTTGCTAACGAATAAAGTTGAAGGCAAACGTTAGCGTGCCCTCCTGGTGTTGTTTGAGCCATGTTAGAGGAGCCTCTTAATTAAGCCTCTCTCCTATTGTGCCGGCGCTGCTCTGTTTCCCTGAACCACCACGGCTTTAAAGAGCCAAACAAGTTGACAGGCTTAGCACCGAGAAAAGGCCGTTGCTCTTCGCTGGCAGACTGCTGACTTGCTGCTGCTGGCTGGCTGAATGGCTGGTCCGCTGGATGGCTGCTGCCTCTCCAGTCTGTTTCTGCCTAATGCCTGTACTCTCTCTCTCCTCCATCCGGCCGGAGCCACGGGGAGCAGAGAGCACAGGCACTCATGTCCTCACAGAAGCGCACCACTGGGAGGATGAAAAGCATCCCACAGAGCCCCTGACTTCTCAGGCCTCAATCGGCACCATGAGCTCATACCTCTCTAGCCCCCCCCCCGGTCCACGAGGGAGGGGTGGGAGAGAGCTGCTGTGTGCTCTGGAGTGTTCAGTGGGGACTAGGATACCGGGGTGGGGTGGTTGGAGGGGGGGTGATGCCTCTAGGTTGTTATTTGATGAGTTGGTCCGTAGCATGCAAGCCAGCAGCAGACAGATGGGAAATCTGTCTGTAGAAAGCGTGTATGTGTGTGTGCGTGTGTGTGTGCGTGCGCGTTACCGCTTCATGTATTTCCGAGCTTTGTTTGTCTGTGTGCCGGTCCACCTGTGGGTGGGTCAGTAGAGAAGCAGCGGAGAGGGAGAGGCTGGTAGAGGATTACTCCTCAGGCCTGTCAGCATTCAATTGCATGTGAATGGAGGCACTGGGTGCCGGGGTGCTGGGCCCCTTTGTCCCCACTTCTTACAGGCTTACCTGACTAAGAGGCGGTAATCAAGCAGGTTGGTATGAATGCAGGGCAGACAGAGGCCCGGGTCACAGGCTCAGGTAGCTGCACCTGTACGTCAGGACCTCCCATTGTCTCTCCCCTCTGAGTCTGTTAAGCAGATCAAAGCTTTGACAAAGCACAGGGCAGCCCCGGGCATGCGGAAACGCAGGAATTATTCCACCTTCAGGGTTCTCTCACGGAACAAGACAAATAGACGAGGCAGCGACCGAGTGACCCCCTGTGGGAAGTGTTCATTAAAGACAACTCTGAAGCTCTTTTGTTTTTAGTGGGCTGTCATTACTCGACTGCGCCTTGTTCCGTTGAGTAGACTTATTGGAATGGCTGCAGGCATCGACTGTAGAGACAATAACGTTTAGTACAGCACTGTGTGTTTATTGACTGCTTTTATTGTGAAATGTAATGTCCGATAGGCATAAAACATGTAATAAGAACATGTTTAATATGCAGGTGAAACTTAAATGTTTATTTTGACATACCAAAATGTGCTTTTTGTAAAAGCACATTTATTTGGAATATGGAATGATTTGAATATTGAATATGGACTTACACATTACAATGAATATATTAAATTATTTTGAAAATCAAATAATAACAGAGGCAAAGGATACATTTGCCTTTTATTTCTGAAATATTTTTTAACGAGTCTAGCATTTAAAAGCAATACAAACATGGCTTGTTCCACAGTATTGTTTGAATCTTTTAGGTCAATGAATGATTAGAAGAAATAATGTCCCTGTCACCCTTAATCACATTAAAACATGGTTAACATTTCATTCTTCCCACTTGATATGCAATACTTTCCACTAGATTTGCAGCGAAGCCCATTGAAATTCCATTATAAAAAGGATAAAAACGTCAGGCATCATTTGCTCAGAGCAGCCGATTTACACTAGAAAGTGCTGAATCTTTCCGTTGGCAGAGCTGCAGGAGATGGCTCTCTGTACACAGGCATAATGCCATGACAACACACTCTCACTTGTTTAACTTTCAAAGATTTTTGTTTCTCTTCTTAAATTTCCTTTTCTTTCTACACAGTATTTGTATTGGTGCTGCTTTTTTACTCTTAATGTTAAGGGAAATACTGCTACTACAACTGATGTGCTTTGTTGGGTGAATATTGTTTTAACCTTGTTTTACTTGTGTATTTACTTGTGTCCCAAATTATTGACTGCTTTAAAAAAGATTAGTGAAAAATGACTCTAATAAATGTAAAAAAACATGCTAGAATTACAACTGAGTTTTTTCTGTAATGTTCAATGAGTTGTCGCACTCTTACGTTGTGTATAAAAGGAGTTCATGTAACTCTTTCAGATCTTTGATAACCTATATAAACTAATGTAAACCATAAATCCTGCTTTTCAAGTCTGAACGCTGAGAGAGTACTGCAAAATGTTGATTTTTGTGTCCAATTAACTGTGGATTATAATGTGTGCTACGGATTACTGTCTTGATGGATCATCAATTCACAGGTTTCAAGTTTACTGGAAGTGGCAATCAGGTTTTACGCTAAATAATCTTGTCCAGCAGCCCTGATACTCTCAAGGCTTTTTGGCTTTTTGTGGTTATAATTCCCCTTTATATTTGAAATGTCAGTTTAAAGAAAACTAAACTGCAGGTTCTGTTTGACTCCTTTCAGGGTAAAAAAACATCTAGCACCAAGTTTGATCAGTCCAATGATCAAGGGCTTAGGATCGTTGGAGGAAAAATAACCAGGATAATATTAAATAAACAGTTTAATTTACATTAGATTTGATGGTTTCCACTGCTTATGCATTAAACTCTCATCAATCTTTCATATTACTTGCCTTATACTTGCATCATACTTTCATCATACTCGCTGAACAGAAGTGGCACTTGCAATGGAAACTGTACTATGGTGAGATGACATCAACATAGATTGCTGATATCCTTGACAGGTAACATAGGAAAAGGAGTGTTAATCATTTAAAGTGTTTATTAGATTGTTTTCTCTGAGTGGATTTGTCTGAGCAGTTATATAAGTATAAAATAACTTCAACAAATGTATCATTGATCGATATTTGTATTATGTATTGTACACAGTCCTTTTTAATCATCTTTGTGTGCCAGTCACTATCTATAAGTTCAGTTTGTACTACATTTCACAGAGACGGCTGGCCAGATAGTCAGCGCATTAAGATTCAACCACTATTAAGTCCCATATGAGAGCAGACAACTTTACCTTTATTAACTGGTCCATTGTTTGACATGAGAGACACACATTTCAAGTCATTATTTACCAATGTATGCATGTCGCAATAGCCTCTTCATTTAAAGGATGACATATTTTTTATGTTTTGGCATTAACATTTGCCCAATTTACCCAATTGTCAAGATGCATTCTCACACATAATTGGATATGAGGTAAATACGATTGTGAAGTGCCACGACAAGACACTGGTGAAGTTGGTGAAATTGCTGTGGGAAGTCATGTTGACAGAACATGAAATCTCCTAATTGACAGTGCTGTGTCTCCTCTGTCAGGGGGAGGGGCCGTACCCTGTTCTCCCGGGCCAGGTATTTGTCTGCTCCCGTGTCACTCACGGTGAGGACCCGGGGAGCCCCGTGCTCATTTGGCACTCCCATCCCCATCTCAGACGCCACATTATTAAAATCGTTCCTCGGCGCTCCACCAAGAGCCTCTTTGTTACTTGGCCGACGAAGCTCGGTTTTGTCAAGTCTTCACCAATTACAGTCTCAGGTACAATGGTCTATTCACAGGATCACAGCCCTTGACTGGTGTGGGGTGAGTGATTTGTGAATCATTATTCAGCCGCCTGTAGAGAATGCGATACCTGAGGAATGCAAATAGTCTGCCAGCGAATAGACAGCCGGGCTCCCAAAAGTGACAAACTACAGCTGTTATTATCTCAGATTGGATTTGTTTCCCTCTTGGAGGAGCAGTCATCTCCTTGGCTTTCAAGTTTGAGATTTCCACTAAATGTGAATGTTATTCTCTTCCCGAGAAGTGCCGGTGACCACCGGTGGCTTTCAAATACTCAACTTCAGTTTAATTGCATTTCAGCCTCAATAGTAGCAGGCAGTGAAATATTAATTATTAGTTTTCAATAGATGGTAATCTTGGCTGCTGAGAGAATACACTGATGTGTAAAAAGTGCTAAGTGTAAAACGCTCTTTCAGCCTCACTCTGTAAAATAAATCTAACGATCAAACATCCCCCGGCAACCGCCATGATACAGCTATGACATTTCCTGTTTCTTTCTCCAATTTTCAGCATTGATCACTCGTAAGTGGTCGAAAGACGATAAGGATTGATTGAATGGACCGGCGATCCAATTGCTCGACGATAAAAGGGTGTTTTGTTCTTAGAATAGCTGTGTTATTGAGGTTGTGCGGTCAATCCCAATCTTTACGTTTCTTCTAGGTTTTAAACAGGAAACTTGGATTACAAATAATGACATGGGTCTTTAGAATCAATCCGGAATCCTGTGAGGTTTCTCTGTCAGGCTCAATGTGTGAAAATGGGGCCTGTATGATGCGGACAGATGGGTTTCGACCAATCCCAGGCCGGGCTGAAAGCGTGTGGGGCTAATCTCATAATTGTCGGACCCCCCCGGCACATTGTTCAGGGAGAGAGTTACCATTAACTGTGAAGATATCTTTGTCCTGCAATGTCAGCTGTCCCGCTGAGTCACAGGGCAGAAAAAACCTCTTAAGAGAGCTTTAAAGGAAGTGAATGACGACGACGTTTATAAGTGGTAATGCTATGCTTCCATCCATCCATACAGGCTTTAGGGAAATTATTAGACTGGGTTCTGTTTGAAATAAATCTACTTCTTCTTTCCAGTGAAAATGACAACTTGAAATAGATTTGGGATTAAACGCTCCCATTTTGTCCACAATAACTGTAAACCGGCTTGTTTTAAAACGGGGTGTCAATCCATGTCTTTCTTACCTGCACGTGTCAAATAAGCAATATATTCGCCAACTGGGACTCAAACACAGTAGAAAAGTGAAACTGTGGAATCGCAGGACGACCTTGGGAGGGCAATGTTCCGAGACGACACAGTAAACAGGCACTGTTGTTCTCTCATGAATATTCATGAGCCAGCCAATGGATAACGGAACTCTGTTCTGTCATTCAACACCAACACGGTGTCAGTCATCACCAACCTGTCTTGTTTCTACTGTCCAGGTTGGTGAAAATCAAAGAGTGGGTGGACAGTCACGACCCCGGTGCTCTGGTCATCCCATTCAGCGGAGGACTAGAGAGTGTCCTACAGAATCTGGATGAAGAGGAGGTTCAGAAGTATTGCACCGAGAACAAGACACTGAGGTTAATTAACATTCAGTCTCCCCACACTTTATTATCAACTGTGTCCTCCGCGCACTCCTTTAATTGCATGTGCTGATAGAATTATAAATGGCAGAGTAATTACCATTATAAAGCAAGGATCCCTCTCTTTAAGGGAACAACTCAGTCAAAGGGTTTTCTTATAAATTAAGTTTTTTAACTGTCATCTGTCATCCTCAGGTATAATTATAACTTGGACATTTTGGGTGTATTGTTCTAATGTGAAAACCTCTGTGAAGAAGAGAAATTGTGACAGCACATTCTTTCTCCCGAGCGCTGAGAGACGCTGGGATAAATTCTTAAATTTGCTAAATGAGACGGCAAGCAGTTCAATTAATCAACAAAAAAATTAACTGGAGAATTAATAATAACAATTATGATTTATAAACTTTTAAAGCACTTTTACAAACTAAACAGACTTTAAATATACTTTTCACAACTGTCTCAACGCATGGACAAACGTTTTAGAGATGGAAATTTCTTTGTATTTTAAAGAAGATGTATCTTGAAAAACATAATTTTGTTGTTATCAGAACGACAGACATTGCTAATGACATTGCTAATGCTGTAAATGACTATTGTAGCTAGAAACTATTGCATTTGAAATGGAATATCTACATAGGCATCAGCAACCATCAGTCTTTATCCAAGTTTATCATTTTAAAAGCCTAATTGATCATTAAAACATTTAATTGCAAATAAATCTTTGCAAATAAAAATTGTTGCTGATTAAAGAAACATAAAACTGGCCTTGTTTCGCCTAGTTGAGTGTCTAGACTCATCCACATTTGTGGGTTCCATTTCAAGCTCAAATGTCCTGAAACAAAGAACTGTCTTCTGAAACCCGTTAGTCTATTCTTTTTCTGAAAAATTAAGGCTATTGAAAACAATAAATTGCCAAAAAAAAACAGAGGATCTCGAACAAAAAGTACTACCCCCTTTACAGAACAAAGCAAACTGGCACTAAACAAAATAGAAAGAGTGGGTGCACAACTTAACAAGAGGACAAATACATTACAGTGTCTAGTTTGAGAAACAGACGCCTTACATGTCCTCAACTGGCAGCTTCATTAAATAGTACCCACAAAACACCGGTCTCAATGTCAACAGTGAAGAGGAGACACTGGGATGCCGGCCTTCTGGGCAGAGATGCAAAGGAACAGACATATCTCAGACTGAAGTGAAGAAGGGAAAAATAAAGACATGGAGAAACAAGTAGTACATATAGACAGTTTTGACAGACAGGTGAGGTTGACCAGTCACCGTCAGGTGAAAGGCTTGTGTACAGGTAGTTCAGAGATAAACCTGTGTGTTCACGTCCAGGGGGTTTCAGAGACTTTCATATGGGCGTCCTATTGCTTGCGGCCTTTGAAGCAGTCCGGCTCAGTGTGAGGTCTATGCTGGGATTTATTCGACCCTGTTCGTATCATTAATTATACGCTGTATTTAGTTTATACACATCCCCTGGCTTCATACATTCATCTACATCTGAAAGGAAGAGAAAATGTAGTGATTAAAAACGGCAATTTGGCAGGTTTGATTAAATAGCCAGAGGTTTGACTGACTAAAACACTAAAGCCGTTACTATTGTGTGGGACACACCTGGGTCAGGGTACGGCAGCTGAGAAAGTGCCTGAAAAATCTGTCCAGAGGTAATCTGCCTTGAAGCAAAGCAATCGAGAAGTCACTTCAAAACGGCATCTTCACTTGAGCCAGTTTTCACCAAACACCATCCTGGAATTTCTATGTTTAACTATGTGACCCTTTTATCATTATGTATTATACCAATTTCATTCATCTTACCACAGGGTTTAATGTTGGCTGTGAATGATTAAAAACACAGTATTTGCAGCAGCACAAACCAGATTTAAACTAAAATTGCTTTTCTCCCTGCGTCTTCCAACAGCGTCCTGACAAGAATCATCAAGGCTGGCTACGGGGTCCTACAGCTGGAGTACTTCTTCACAGCCGGACCGGACGAGGTCCGTGCGTGGACCATACGGGTAAGACCCAGTCCCCGCGGCCGTCCCTGACGCGCGCTGTTCCACCCTGCTGGCATCCAGCCTGATATCAGCCACTTTCAACTTTGTCATGGTCCTGCTTTAGCAAGTGATTACAGGCCAAGGATAACTTCAATTACTGGTGAACCGCTGAACAGTGAAAGTGGGGGCCACATTGATTGAGGAAGGCAACAATTGATTTTGCCCATTACGCCCGGAGAATGTTTTCATCCCGTGCAGATCTGCCTGCCCTCCTCCTGTTGGGGGAGATAAGGGCCCTTGGCATTGTGCCTGCCTAATCTGTGTGACGGCGGTTGTCTGTGCTGAAATTGATGTGGCTTTTCATTTGACCGTTTGTGGGCCTTGCATCCGGGCTCCTCCCCTCTGTGTCTCAGTTTACCGGGCCCACCGAGAGCCCGGTTGACACCGACACCACGGGAGGATTTACATCCGTACAGATGTTGGCGTGACGCTTGGGCATTGTGTGAGACGTTTCCATGGGAATAGAAGGATTACGGGGCGGTGAAAATAATGCATTTGATCCAGTCTGGAGTAGCATACTGATGCATCCGTGGGCTAGCTATGGAACACGACAACGTAGCAACCTGGAAGTGCGGGCGTTGTAACTGAGTTTGGCATTTCACATTTACAATAAACAGGCCATTTTGTTCAGGTGACATCACACAGGGGGTCAATATATATGCCACTTCCTCCTGGCTGTGTGTGTCGCCCTCGGCGTGTTTAGGAAAGTTCCGGAACTCCTCCGAGCCCTTTATCTCCTACGTGCTTGTCTCCTTTGACATAACTGATTGCAGCTGGCCTTGATTGTGCGTGAGAGGCATTTAGTCAGGTAAGCATCAGTGGGTAACTATATTAACTCGATACATCTTACATAGTAAAACCTACACTCTGTAACATGGAGCTGCTAAGCCCTTTAGCATGCTTTATTAGGCAGCCTCGAGGTAACCATTATCTATCAGGCGACTCTGCATAGCTGTTAACTGCTACGATGTGTATCTCTTGTAATGCGCCATAGGACAAAATCAGGCCCTAATCTATTTTTCTCCACCTAGACAAACCTTGATGCTGATTAATGGTAGTTAAACTTACAAGCACTCCGTCAATGAGATTGCACAGGGATGGTAATGTATTGGAGTCATTAAATACACATCATTCTTTTGGCATGAAATATGTTGACCCCAACCTGATTATATACATAATTAAAAGTGCTCAACAGTTAGGGAGCACGGTGCTGCGGAGCAGAGAGAGAGAGAAAGGGAGAGAGAGTAGGAAGAGAGAGACAGAGAGAGAGAGTGAGAGAAAGGGAGAGAGAGAGTGAGGGTGGGAGAGAGAGTAGGAACAGAGAGAGACAGAGAGAGAGAGAGAGAAAGGGAGAGAGAGAGTGAGGGTGGGAGAGAGAGTAGGAACAGAGAGAGAAAGAGAAAGGGATAAAGAGAGGGAGAGAATATGAGAGGGAGAGAAAGAAAAGAGAAGAGAGAAAAAGGCAGAGAGAAATGTGAGAAATGCATGGGAAAGAGAGAGAGAGCGGTGAGGGAGGAACTGAGAGTAAGGAAGAGAGCGAGAGACAGAAAAAGACGGAAAGAGGGAGAAAGAGAGAGAGACAGTGAGAGAGAGACAAAGAGAGAGGGAGAGAGAGTAGATCGACAGGCACAAGTCATAATGATGGAGAATAGGGGAGTCACTTATTTGGCTCATTTCCCCCTGGTATTATTTCAATGCATATAAATTGCATATTTTATCAGAGCAGTTGTGACTTCTGGTGCCAAATGGGATTTAATGTCGAAATAATATATAAAACAGGTATGGGGAAACTGTTGTTTTTGGTTCTCAAGATGGACATCTAAAACAACTAATTGCATGTTTCCTTTGATAATAATGTTGTTCGTTTTTAAATTCCTTTTTAAAGGTACAGTTCCGTTGAACCTTATGTTGTTCAATGAATCGGCTTACATGTTGAGGAAGTTCAAATGTGACAGTTGTGGAAAGGCATCAATTCTACAAAACGTTGTCAGCTCTTGAGCAGTTTGTTCAAATGACAATACCAAGATGACAAGAGCTTCAACCTGAGGACAGCTATGTTCCACCAAATATGTCCAGACTGCTATTTCCCTTTTAGTGTCTGGATAAATGGAACCTGCTGCCTACCAGGGGAGAGTGCAGTACTGTTACTAGGAAAAAATAGTGTGACTTATTCTCGGTACCATGGGACAATAAACTATAATTTAAAATTATAATTAATATACATATCTTTACAAAAAACATTGTCCATTGTAAGTTCTTACATTTATTTATACACTGATGAGCCAAATCATTGAGGCACTACAAAACCCCTGAAGGCGTCCTGTGGTATCTGGCACAACAACTTTAGCAGCAGAACTTTCAAGTCATGTAAGTAGCAAGGTGGACTTGTTGAACCAGCACATCCCACAGATGCTTAATTAATTGAATTGAGATCCGGGGAATTTGGAGGCGGGGCAACACCTTCAACTTTTCATTGTGTTCCTCAAACCATTCCTGAACAATGTGTTTACATTTTAGCCACTCTGTCACAGGTTTGTGGTTCTTGGCTCAACAGTGTATATCAAGATAATGTTTTTTATTTTAATTTAACCTTTATTAAAGTGAGAACAAATTCACATTCGCAACGGCGACTTGGCCAAGATAAAGCAAAAACTTGCAAGACAACATACAGTTATACAATAAATAAAGACAATAAAAGAGTGCAAATAGCAGTGGGATTCTACATGGTGATACAGGATCAAGTGGAGTCAGTATATAGTTAGTACAGGATGAGGTATGAGTAGGTCAGTTAAGCAGCATTGATATGGTAATAACAACTATATAGAATACAAGGGAGAGTGTATTGTCACGTATCCTAGGTGAGGTGTGTAGTCAGAAGGTCAGGAACAGGTTCAGCTAGCGGGTGGTTTGTTTTAATAGCAGAGCCTTACCCCCATAATACTCAAGATAAATGTACTCACTCACACAACAGTTCCACACAAAGACATGACCAAACACAGGGAACCTATATACTCTTCTAATTAGGGAATGGGAACCAGGTGCGAGTGATGACAAGACCAGACAATGATGTGATGGGAGGAGCGTTGGTGCTAGAAGACCGGTGAGGACAAATGTCGAAGCCTGCCCCTAGATGGCGGTAGAGCAGCTTCGCAGGGAGCTCTGACATCTATATACAGAATGTAAAAGTAAAGTGTATCTAGAAGGTAGGTCATTAGTGTGCATAAATTGTATGACCGTGGTTGTAGAAGGAAGAGCATTTGAGCATGCTCTAGAATTATTCAAAGAATGCAAACATGTATGACAGCAGTACAGGTGAAAAGTAACCACTGTGCAAATTGGGCATCGCCAAAAAAGTGGTGTGCATGAAAACTAGATGACAGTTAACCAATACAGTGATCAGACAAATGTTCAGACAAAAGTAGTTTGAAGGGAATGGGTGAGGATAAGGGTTTCAAGTTTTATTTTTCTTTGTAATTCATTCCAGTCGTTGGTGGCTGAAAACTGGAAGGATTGGCGGCGAAATGTGGTGCAGACTTTCGGGGTGACTAAGGCAATATATCTGTTTGAGCGTAGACTGTGGATGGGTAGAGCTATGGTGACTAGAGAGCTTAGGTACAGCTGGAAAAGACTTGTAAATTAACTGGTACCAATGAGATACACGCTGAGTGTTTAACGACGGCCAGCCGACTAATGCGTAAAGGTTACAGTGGTGGTTGTTGCATGTAACTAAATGCATCAAAATCAAACATTGGTATAACAGTCATCTTCATCAAGGCAAGTTTGGCAGCATGAGCGAAGGCCTGTGGCAGAATAGGAAACCGATTCTGGTTGTTAATTTGGGGCTGGAAGGAGAGAGAGTTGTCTTACAAGACACCTGGGTATTTGTATGTATCAATATATCCTAATTCAGACCCATCTAGCGAGGCGATGCTAGTTTGACAGATGGGCAGGTGAAGGCAGTGATCGGTGGAAAAGCATACACTTAGTTTTACCAGAGTTTAGAACTAACTGGGGGTTTCAGAAGGAATGCTCAATGGCATTATCATTCTCCTGTAAATTTAGAAAACACATCTAACCGAGAATGGTGTCATCGTCATAGAGATGGACCTGAGAATCCCCCACAGCAAGAGCCACATCGTTAATGTAGAGAGAGAAAATTGTGTCCGCCCGAAAATCAAACCGTGTGGCGCCTCGATAGAGACAGGTGTACTTCTATTGTGATTTAACAACGGGGAACACGGACTACAAATTAAAATGTACTGCCCAGCTAAAACACACTGCATACAATGTGCATACAATGTGATGAAAGTTTGACAACGGTCAGGTATTATACAGCCGGCTCAATACACTGTCTGTCTGCCACCGCAACACTGCCTCTGTCTGATGACCTGAGGCCACGGTAGCAACCCACAATGAGGCGAGATTGCTTGGTCTGAAATCAATAGCACCATGGAATGGGAATCAGAAATTGCTGGTGGGCATTGATAGCGGCGCTGGTTCCTTATCGGACCGACCGCCGCTCTACCAAGGCACAGTCGTGTGGTGTTATCCAGGAATCGGGAGCGGGGCCAGAATACCCACGAACACACCCCTTAGACGTGCTCACCTCACGAGCACCCCCCCACCCCCCCTATCAAACACCATGTCAGTCCCGTGCTGTAATCCATCTTCTGCAAAACAATTAATTTACCTTGCGTGTCCCCCTTTTCTTTCTTCCTCCTGACAGAAAGGAACCAAGGCTCCGCAGGCAGCTGGCAAGATTCACACAGACTTTGAAAAGGGCTTCATTATGGCTGAAGTAATGAAATTTGAGGATTTTAAAGTGGGAGGCAGTGAGAACGCTGTCAAGGTGAGCTGCTGGGGTACGCCAGGAGATGAGGGAAAGTCTCCTGCGATCAGTGGAGCTGACAGTCAGCACACGGCCCGCACAGCCAACGCTCCTCACCCCTCACCCAGCGGGAACAAATGACAGCACACACTCCACCAGCACACCTAACAAGACAACTGCTTTTGTCTCCTAACCACTGTCCTTCTACTCCTGCTGTACATGTCTTTATCACGATATGCCTAAACAGGTTTGTGTTAAGGCTTTCTGTTACCTCAGAGTAGCTTCCTAGAGGAACCAGGCTGTTAGCTTCGCACTCCGTCTCCTTATTCCAAAGCCACTGTAGACGCGCAATGTCACGGTGATATGAAGAGGCATGTTAAATACAGTGTGAAATTATTTACATAAAGACTGTTTCATGGATGAACAGCACGCAAATGTGGCCTGCGCATCTTCTTTAATAACCGTTGGTGTTTTTGAGTTGGACTTTTCACGGGGCTGTGTGTTTTAAATCAGGCGCCGCTCTGTCAAATGTAATCGTTGTGTTTCATAGGGAATTTGTGAAGACGACGCGACAGCGATAAATACATCAGGTCACGTGGCTGAACGCGTTCAATATTTCAATACAGACCGGCAGCTTCAGTGCCTCTCGTCTGCCATGTTGAGGTAACGCTAGTTGGTCTTGCAGAGGCATTTGTTCACAGGAAAAGCTTGGGGCTCGGAACAGCATTCCTAAGTGTTCCGTGTCACACAATGGATTGGAGCCGCTTCCCGGAACACGGCGTGACATAGCGTGTCGGATGCCGTTGGTTGGGCTCTGTGCGATTCTGCCCTCGACACAGCAGGACGGGAATGTTCCAGTGTCAGTTGTTAGCACGCGTCTGGAGGAAGTGCCTCTATTGGTTTAATTCCCACCATCCTGACTGGCATGTGTTATTAGTGGGTACAAAGCCCTTCATGGGCCTATTATGTACATAGTCGTGGTACTTAAGCTTCAAACGCCATTAAACTTGACCACCAGCCAATAGATGTTGACGAGATCAAACGTGACGTAATTAAATAGTTTTTACCTGTTAAATTGGCACGAGTTCTGTTGAAAACTGAGCACGTTTGAAAGTAACAGCAAGTGTTTGCGTTCACCGCTGGTGTATATGAATTAAACAATTAGGGACGGGGACAAAGTGGAGACTAACGGGTTTCTGGGTTGAGTGTCAGGCAGTAATCCTAAATCGTGAGCAGGAGATGGGTGATTAGCACTGGCAGTGAGAGCTTGGCATGCTGACTCCCATTATCACCAAGTAGATCTCCTCCTCCCTTTTGCTCATTCAAAGGGCAAATCCCATGATAGCAAAAACTCACACTCTACATTAACTAGCTCTATAGGGATCCACAGAAAAATAGAAACACTTGCATACTGATCAGTTAAAATGATTTCACTCCGAGTCTTAGTAAAAAGTCAAATGTACGTGAAATCCTTGTGTAAAATAAAAGTAATATAAAATCAGTAATATAATATTATTTCCTAAATTGTCAGTCGGAGGCTGAAATGTGTCGTAGTCTTGGGGATTGAATGGCGTTGTTATCAGAGCCTTATATCAGAGTCTTATATCAGAGCCTCTCTCTTCATGCTCTCTGGATAAGCCCTTATTCCCTTGTGTATTTACTTCAGCATTAAGGCCAGTGCTGTTTAATGCCAGTTGTGGGAATGGGGTGTTTGAATGGGACAGTGTATAGGGATATCACATTATTAGTAATCATATCTGCTTACGCCAAGCTTGCTCCTCCAGATGGCTGCTTTCAAGTGCAAATGAACCAGTTAGACGTGTCTGGTTTAATACATACTCAAGAATCACAAATAGCCATTGATTTTTTTTCTCCTGTGTCCCTCTCCAAGCAGTGTTTCTGGTGGTATTGAGTCTGGATTAAATGGTCTCCTGAGCCTTTAAAGGGACATTGATTCTTCTAATTAATTGTACTCTGTGCAGAACCAGAATGCATAAACCCGTCCATATTAGCACTTCAAGTCAATTATTTTGAGTTTGCCGGGAACGGGAACAAACACATCTAATGTATACAAAAGACATGTTGGAACTTATTTTGTTTCCGTGAGAAGTACGAGGATGCTATAATGAAAGAACGTTATTAACATTTTACTTGTACATATGAATGGGAATTGACAGAGGGTGAATTCACTCAGTGGGAATCTAGACACCCAATGAATAAAACATGACCGTGGGTGGGTGTCTCTGTGTGTGTGTGTGTGTGTGTGTGTGTGTGTGTGTGTGTGTGTGTGTGTGTGTGTGTGTGCCTGTCTGTCTGTGTGTGTGTGCCTGTGTTTATGTCTGTCTATGTCTGTGTATGTGTGTGTATGTGTGCGGTTGTTCCGGAGAGGCAGCGAGATGTTCTCACATGTTTATTGCCAATTTACAATTTATTGCTGTTTGTTGTTTTTCCTGACTGTCATTATCGGGTGTTGTTATTTCTATTTTACAGGCGGCAGGGAAATACAGACAACAGGGGAAAACCTACGTTGTGGAGGACGGGGACATCATCTTCTTCAAATTCAACACGCCGAGCCAGCCTAAGACCAGGAAGTGACTCGTAGCAGTCCGTCAGCTAGCAGGATGAACTGTGCCGTCAGAGAGCGGATCTGCTTTGTTTCATACAGAAGGAAGCTGCAGATTGTGATTGCTACCTGCCAGGTCGTCTCAGTCCTGCCGGCCGGCCCCACAGCCCTGTTTGTTTTCTGTCCAGAAGAATACACCCTAGTAACCCTCTGCCAAAGCACGAGTCCACTAACCACTGACAGCTTTGCTATTTAACATCAGCGAGGCCCGGCTTCACCAAATGGTAGGAGAATTTGAAGTAGCGTATTACTCTCCTGATACTTCATTAATCTCCATCACCGGTGCCAGGCCTGACACAGCTGACAGCAGGGACAATGCGACCTGCTCCTCTCCTCCTTCCACAGATAATGCATGTTTTACAGTAGGCCAGATGTCTACACTCAATAAAACATTTTACAAAACCAGACTGTGTGTGTTTGGGGATGTATGGATCGACTGGCACGGCGTGCACACGGCGATAGCAGGTCCTGCTGACAGCTGATTACAGAATTAAAAGACACAGGTGACAGTGGCTCTGGCAGGAAGGGGACAGACAGAATTGTATCAGTTGATACTTATTTTAGTGAGCTACGTGATTATTTTGTGCAGGAGAATCGGTAAAGTATAATTAAGTTCGAGTTCATCTTTTCATTTCTGGTCTTAGTTTTGTAACGCTATCCTGAGATGCTCTGCATCCAAACAGATTGCTTGTCAATGTGCACACATTATTCTAAACAGTGCCATTTGATACAATCAATCGATTTTGGTGAGACTTTTTTGAGTCTTTTTTGTGATACTTTCCCCGGCCTCTCCATTTTAGTGAATGATAGGAAAGACGCTAGCACTCCAACCAAAAACACCCATTTGGGTAGTTTTATTTCTATGATATTCTGAAAAGTAAAAGAACGTAGAAGTCACAATTCACAAGCGAAGCCCAAAAACCATTCCTAGTCGAGTCCCACTGAAGTAGTGTTTTTCTCGCCTCTATACTTTGTGCGTAAGTGTTTGCGAGGTATTTATGCTGATGGAATGGTATGGCTGGAGCTGCGGACGGCGAAGCAAAGTGAGATTGCGTGCTCCACAGGAGAGAGAACACAGAGCGGATCAAGCTCCTTTGCTGAATATCTTGCCTCTATAAATACCCCTCTCTGCAGAGAACAAAATGGCCTTCTGATGGAGGCAGAAAGATTGAATAAAAATGGTCATTGCTCTGGAAGGGTATTGCATGCACCGACTTTAGAAATTACGTGTTGACTAAACAAAGACTAAACACCAGAAAGCATAGTGTTTGCCATTTTGAGAAAAAGTAGTATTACTGTCTTCAAGAAATAATGAAAAATAAAATCATGTACAAAACAATTTCTTTGTGTTTGATGGGGGATGTTGGTGTGGGGAAATCACTGTACCTTTGTAATGTAGAACGATGAAAGTAAGTTCTCTACACTGGTTAAGTTAGATGCAGCATGCTTTATGAGCATATTTCGTGTAAAAGGTCCTACGGCACTACAAATGGTGCTAATACAGTAACTCCAATTAATCAATGAATCAACTCGCTAGCCGTCACAGATGCCATGCATGTTCGAAATAATCTGCCTTCTTGTCTCGACGGTCCTACTGGAGGTATTTTAGGTAATCAGTGTCTGTGCAAAACCATGGTGTTTCTACAGGGACAAGCATAGGGCATTCTGAAGCCATCTCTTGGCATTCGTTTTAAAAGTTAACCAACATAAAACCGTCATTGAGGTACATTAATCTTGCCTAGTTTGGACTGACATGTTGTAATCTCTGGTCTGCCTCCAGTGTTTTGTTTTTCATACATTTCAGTGACAGTACATTTCCCAAGGAACTAACGAAGTTATTTATAATTATGCAGATGTACCCCTTGAGACAAAACACCATAAAAGTCTTTCTGTCTTTAATCATGTCGTAAGTAGGATGTTTTAAGGTTTAATACCAACAAGCTGGCTATCAAAGAAACCGACCAGAGCTTATTTGATCTCCTTTTTTAAAGGGACTCCACAACTGTTTGTCTAATTAAATAGTTTCTATTGACAGAAGGCAACGCATTTTATTAAGCTTAATTAGTCTTTTTTCAAAATAGGGGGTTTTGTTTTTCAGTGTTATCGTTTTCGTGTGTTATTGTAATCTATCTCCTGGCTTCTGCTGTAGAATGCTTCCATTTTCATGTATCGCACTTTGTGGTGGTGTTATTAAATCAGACTTGGGCAGCAGCTCACTAAAGCTGAGTACCTGCACCTGGAACTCCATTCAGAATACCAGCTCAAACATATTGTGGAGCTCCTGCTCTGTAATATGAACAGTACTGGAACCGAAAATGAGTACCAACCCCTGAATTAAGCACCGGTGACATATTCATGTACGCAACGAAGCATGAATGCATAGGGTAGAAGCACAGAAGTTTGATGTGGGGACAACAAAAGGGATTAGAAGCTGTTTGGTCCCTCTGTTTATTGGTACACACATTCTGTCAGTATCATAAATCAATTGGTGCCACTGCGCCTAGAGGCCAACCACAATGGCAGCAGATCAAAAATGTCAGAGCGTAGAAAGACAACTCATGAAAGTGTCATAATAGTTCACTGTAAAATTACAAAGAAGTTATGAGTTGATAAATAAACACATAAAAAACCTTGACATGTGTGGTTTAAACAATTCACACACAAGGAATATGTGTTTAAAAGTTCTATGTATACTGTGAAGTTATTGTTTTTACGGTTCTTGAGGGAAATTCTGTGCCTATTTTGGAATTTTAAAAAAATGAATCTATAAAAAACATATTTAAAGCTACAAATTATGGACCCACCCAGGTTGTTATGTACTTCAGACTGAAGAAGTCAATGACTTTGATATTTAACCCCTAACATATTTATGGCAAAACTGGTGAGCTTTTCAATCAGAGGGCGTTACAACAGGAAGAGCTTAACATTTAAATTGATTTACTGCTTACACCTTTAGGCTGAACTAACCTACAATAATTTAGGTGTCATATTTCATTCACTCTAAGAAAGCGACTTAGGGAGTGTCCATGACATGCTGCTAGATGTTGACAGATAGATAGCATTCTTTTAATTTACCAAACTGCAATCATTTACTGTCAGGCTGTACGGATAGAAGGATAGGAGTCATTTAAATACTATCCCTTAATATAAAGTAACGTAATATAAAGTATCTCAAAATGGAGGGTGGTATATTATATTCGCCTGGGTGGTGTCACTTCAGAAGACAAAAATAAACCCTTTTACAATATATCGAACAAACAAGGCTGTGTTAAATTTGCCCTTCGTATATTTCACTGTATGTTCCATAGCCTTGGGGGAATAACATTCCTAACGGGCGGAACATGTTGCAGTACCAGTGGTCACCAACATTATGGACCTCCTGCTTGTATACAGTTGTACCTGAGTGCTTCATAGAAATCCACAATGTTGTTCCTGCGTCCGTATTGATGCCTTCTCGGCGTTATCATCTAGAACCATTTGGTATTCTATCCACACTTCTACCTCCTGCACCATTTTCAATTTTCCCTCAGAGGCCCCATGCATTTATAGTGTCCCACAAGGTGTCCTGGCTGGGCAGTTTCTCCCTATGGGGTGACCTCTCCCTTAGATTGGCCCTCTTAGACACAACTGTCAATATGTTAATATGACACCACAGTCGTCCAGCAGATACTGGAGGCTGATGGGACACGTGTTTTGTCATTTTATACCTGACCGAAAACCCGATCTGCCTCACTGAGTTGTTTAAATCCTGGACAATGACAGATTTAACAGGGGTTGACTGCCTTAATTAATATGATTAATCTTATCCAGCATCGCTTAACCTTGTGCTTATCTCATTTGCACTTATAACTCACTATTTTTGCTACCGTATATGTTATCTAATATAGTTCGTTAAAACAATTGAAGTAAAAGATATGATGCTGTTAAGATTCTGTGTTAAAAATAATAATAATTAAACACACAAATGTACATCGAATTTTGTTTTAACTGTCCATGTTGGGCCGCACAGACCATTGTATTGAATTGGCGTATCAAATCTCCCACAGGGTAACTGCTAAACAGGGTTCATGCCTGAAAATTGCATTCTCAGCAGGTATATGTTGGATATCCAAATGGTCAATAAAACCAATACGATCAAATGTTCAAAATCTATGAACGCAGTAGGAAACAAACACTTTGACATCCAAAGGTACATATTCTAGCTATCGGTCTTGGGCCAAATGTCCTGTAGGATATTGGATTAGATGTATTCTGCTATTAGGATGTACAGTATATTTGACTTTTCCATTTAACTTGGAGGTCTTTGTTGAAATAGCTGATAACTTTCCTTGGGCTGGAGTAAGACAGACAGACATAGCTGCAAGAATTTCTAAAGGCTGTTTCCATGGGCCTGTGTTTACCTGACACTTGGACTGACAGCAGAGTGATTGGAAATATCCACCATTCACTGGCGTGAGCTCCTGAGTGCCAGGAAAGTGCTTTTGTAGTCTGCCTGTAATGGGCCAAGTTTGAATTGAAGGTTGAGAGAAATGGCCCCACTCTGTGTGGAGCTGACACACCGCAAATAACGCTCCGGTGAAAAAGTGAGGGCATTGCATTATGGACAGAGGAAATGTCTGTACAGCATAAGAATTATGCAATCAAGATAACACACAACGGTATATGTCGTTAATGAGAAAATTTGATACAAACAAGCACATTTACTTCACCTGGAAATTAGTGGTCTGTTTATTTATTCTATCTTGCATAATGCCCACCTGTCGTCTTTTCAATAACTTATTCTATTCCAAAGTAAACATTTAGTATATTTGAAATACAATAAAACGACATAAGTTGGGCTGCACTGCAACAACAAACCGATAATGACAGCTGTTCGCAACTAATGTCACTATGGATGAGTTGGGTCCGCATGAGATGCAACAGAAACATATTTCGACATTAAAAAGAGGCTGAGATGGTGGAACGTAAACCCGAGGAATGTCGCGCGCGTAAAGGACGGTGAAGAATTCAACAAAAACACGAAAAATACTTTGTAGCCTTATGATGACAGGAGACGGAGAGGGCTCAGGCGGGGAAAATGAATATAATAGGGCCGGCAAATGTCGTTTTAAGTTTGTACGAATTAAGTTAACTTTTTAATAATGACTTTTGACGTTTACTGGAGATATACTTCCGCACGTTGAGTTTGTGTATAGTTGAGCTGCTCCGGGTGGCTATGCATTCACCACGATGCTGACGAATAAACCCATTAGTGACAAACTGGGTAAGTTCTATTATATTTATCCACAATAGAAAGTATTTAAATGCATTACATTTTAGATTGACGTTTACACTTAACTTAAGTCTCTCAACTAGCTTAATGAGATATTAACCTGGAATAGTTTTCCTGATGCCTTGGAAAATTATATTTAAATAACTCATTCTTTTTTGAATATGTTATTATTTGTTTTATAACTACCGCCTACAGTTGTTTTAATGAAGGCCTTGTACAAGAATATGAAAAACTCTTGGAAAGTGTTAAAAAGTAGTAATCAACAATTAATTGATTATCAAAATAGTGGTTTATTGCAGTTGTAAACATAAACATGCTCAATAATATAAATGAACAGTTTATTAGAAAACAAATATAAAAATGTACATCCTGGAATTTATTAAAATAATGAATAACAATATACCACAAACCCCTCAATGTTGGTGTGATTTACCAGTTATTGACACAATTAGAGATGTAAAAAGGTATGTGATTTTCGACCCATGGTATACAACCTTACATTGCACAGCTTTCAGCCAATAAACATTCAGGAATTTAAGGCCAACTCCGGTGTTAAGTGCTGTTATGAATTTGTAACCAAAGTGATCATTTACTATAATTGTATATGACAGGGACATATCTAGGTGCATGGATCTGTAACAATTGAGTGTGCAAGCACCCAACCTGCCACAAGGAGTGGCTAAAGAGCGAGATGGCAAACCTGTTTGACCATCCCTGCGCCCAACTTAGATGGTGATGAGCCAACAAATATTGCCCTTTCAGAACTCCTGGCCTCTGTTAGCATACCGTGACCACCAACTGTCAACATGCAATATCATAGCAAATACCAGCATATAATTATAACCCACCTTCTACTTAGTAGAAAATACATTAATATGATTTAGACAACACAGAGTGCCGAGTACATCACTTGATAATTGAATAGTGAATATAAACATATATATGTTTTTTGCAACGACAGTTGTCAGAAAGTGCTTTTACAAACATGCAGCCTGAAACCCCACAAGTTGATACACAGTGGCTACTCCCTGATGGGTCAAAGTCAATAAGAAACCTAGAGAGGAACCAGGCTCTGAGGGGTGGCCGGTCCATATATAACAAACCTAGAGATGGCTTCTTATTATAAAATGGTTATTAACATAGAACACTAAACTAATGTAACGTTGCCTGTTGCATATACAACTTATTTGGCCAATCAACATTTAGTTTCAGTCTTGGATGCTGATTGGCTGAAAGCTATGTTTATAAGTGTATGTATTTATCAGTTAATGTGAATAGTGTGATATTATTAAACGTCATTCCTTGGCTTAGCAATTTTTTTTTGCTGTTCTATATTGGCTCATAATAGAAATAAGGTGCCAAATTGGTTTGTGTACATGGCCAATATATCAAGGCACTCTGTGTTACATTGTACATCTGAGCAGGCCATAACCTGATGTGACTTATTGCTTAAATATACCTTGATGTTATAAAATGTCTTTACTTTTATAGTCATTTTGGTAAAGAGCTTAAAATAGCATTAAGGCACCTCTGGATTTGTGATAGATGGCTAGAGGTTGTCCCCAGACATTCAACATTCTTTGCGCAAAAGAACAGCTTTTAGCCTGGTGTATTAGCTACATATCAAATATCTGGTTGCCTTATTAATTAAATATAAACTTTGGGATACAATGTACTTTCTAATTTACCAAATCTATGAATACCACGGCAAACCCACATTCCGATAAACGCTGCCATCACCTGTTCCAACCGTCGACTCGACAGGATTTTGGAATATTTGTGTAAATTATATATATATATATTAATGAGCTACTTGTTATACTTGCATGATATACTTTGGCTAGTTAAATGTTGTCTGAACAACTGACAGGTGAGTGAGCGCAATTGAGTGTCAATAATGGAAATTTGTTATTTTCGAGAGTTATATAAAGAAAGAAAATGTATATTGATGTTGAAAAGGTAACATCTTAAAAACTTGTTGGATAGATTGCCTGAACCAACTGATATAATATACATTAAAAAAATCAATGAACACCAATCTGCATATACAGTACTGGCCAACAGGCTTAGGCCAACACAGTTTTTTTTATATAAATATATTTTGGTCCAGAATTTTTTTATTTTAACATGTGATTTCAAAATCAAAGAAAGAGAAAAACGCTGTAAATTCATTCCCTGTGCAGTCAATACTTAATTTGCAAACTTTATGATGTTTATGCTTTTGTAAATATAAATTAAAATAGAAAATTAAGTAATTTTCCCTCAATCCGGCATATGTGATTGGAAGTATGAAGGATGTAAAACATACAATTTAGTTGTGGAATTTGCACTTTTTTAGTATATAGTATAGTATAAAAACAAAAATAGGATTAAATCTTAGCTGTAGTCAGTTTGTTCAGCTAACACCAACATCTGTACTCTTTGTAAAGAACAATAACTGGCACATGATAGACTAGTTTGGTTAACCAAACTATTTGAACTTCATTGGCGCTTTAAAAAGTTTAAAAAAAGTAAACATTTCGATATATATATTAAAAAAGTAATTCCTGTGACCATATTGTTCTAGTTAAAAGAATAATAAACAGGAAGAGAATTAGTCATGTAGTAAATGTCTGGCATATACAGTGTCGAATGATAATGCAGGGGGTCAAAGAAGGCAGCCAATTGGCTCTTAGAAGAAGGCGGGATTTCCGATGCGCGACGCAAATCTCTGAGTCAATCTTGGAGGCCCCACCCTTTGTGTCTCCTGCACCGTCAATCAAAATAGAAAACATTTACTAGATTCACGGCTTCTAGCCCGCCTTCGACTAATGTAACCATGTTTGGCGTGTGACAATATTGAGATCCTGCGAAATAAAATAATAGACGCAATGACTGGTATGTAGCCAATATTCAACCTAAGCATTGGTATGTGTGCACACGTATGCTAAGCTAATGTTAGCTAGCTAACTGGCTAATCTTATCCAACAACAGTACATGTTAGCTTGCATGCTACATTTATTATATACGTAACAACGGCGTCACTTCGATCACAAGTCCACGTCGTAGCTGCAACGGGTTTTAGTCCAGTTTGAATAACCCGTAGAAGAAATACATTTGCTGCCGTTTCTCGTGTGGAGACTCAAATTAAGTGGTTTGTTTTGCTTCCTCTCCTTCTTACTGTGCGTATTGTAGCCCCAGAGCAGCCAGTGAAACAAGAGGAAATGGCTGCCTTGGACGTGGACAGCAGTCAAAGCGACTTTCTGCAGCAGGACGGTGAAGCGGGAGATCAGGTACTGTTTAGTCATTGCCCCCGTGTGTGTGCGTCTCGGTCAGGGTTTCAGTAAGTGCGTGTGGTGCTTGCTTTGTGAAGTTCACACGTTTTAACATTTGTAGTCTAATTCGGACTTCCTGTGTGGCTCCGGACTAACGGCCACCCACTTTCTCCCTTTTAAACCCGCCCATTGTGGGTAGGACACTCCGCCGTCACCACTCGCTATGCTGGCAGCTACCTGCTGCAGCAAGATCAGTAGGCTATCGGCAGAGGAGGATAATAACGGTGCTGCCGCTGTTGTGGTAAGTCACCACCTCTGGCTCTGCTATTCGAGCAGAAAACAAAACAATCTAGCTATCGTTAATCAATTGAACGCGGGTGGTGGCGGCAGAGTTTTAGTCCAGCCTAGTGTGCTCGTGTGATCTCTTTCAGTGCCTCCGCTTACTGTTGTGCCTTAATCCAAACCATCCGTTCTCTTGTCCATTAGATTGATCTGCAAGCTTTATAACGTTGTAGGGGGGGTTTGCAGAACATTTACTGTCAATATGTGCTTTAAAAAGTTCTAAATAAGAACAAACTTCAGAAGAAATGTCATGCCAGGAAAGTTTTTGGATTAGGACTCAGTTATCTCCTTCTCAATACACTTTGGGAGAGAACTGTTAGTCCTTTCCATTTGACCTTTTCCAATACAGAATCAATTAGGTAGTCATGAAGATAAATGCTGTTAGAGAGAAGCCATGAGGAATTATATCATAAGCACCATTAATGTGCATTGTAGGCACTCCATTCTTGTTTCCAAAACAGTTTGTGTCTAAACGGAGTGTGTATTGGGTATAAGTGTTTCAATATGTTGAGAAATTGGGTTTCCACCATCGCATTCTAACTGACATAGGTGAACCCACACAGACACGTATGCCCGGGTGTTGTTAGTTGTTGTCTGAGAGTGCAAGTGACATAATGTGTTTGATAATTAACGTAGCAGGAGGGCATGTGGAGCAATAAGGATGCCTTATCCGTTTGTGAGAACAGAGCCAATTGTCTTAAGAGCATTGCCCTTCGTCTACTGACACTTTGTGAAATCAGATGTGGGAAAACTGTACAATGCAAGCAGCCTGTAGTGCTGCCATCAGTAAATAGACTGCCCTATGGCTGTGTATGGAAAAACTTTATGGCTCAGGTGGTAACCTGGCTTGAAACCAGGCTTTGAATTGGAAAAACTGCTTCTGTGCAAAGTAAATTTAGTTTGATAATCGTATGCATCCTAAGCATCTATTGGACAAGGAGACAAGAAAATGGACTGCAGTAACCGAACACATCCAGTTTGCAATGTAGCATGGTTGAATCGTGACTGACTGCTCTATAAAAAATAATGACATGTTATGCAGGGTGATTTATAGATCAGTCAATCACCATTTGCCTGCAGTTATTTTAATCTTCTCAAACACAGCCTCCTAATATACTTCAAGAATTTTTCCTTGCAGTTGCAAGGCATTTCTCCGGTTGCTTGTAAAAAAAATATATATATTTGGAACTACATTTTGTCCACAACAACAGTAAATGCTATAGGTGCTCAGCAAATCTCCATATTTTGGTAAATTATCATAACTTTGGACATCATAATGCTTTGCTAGTAGGAAGAATAGTGCATTCCTTATCTTAGAGGGAGAACTCTTAAGTCCAGGTAGCTGAGGTGTACTGACAGTTCACTTAATTATAAGAGTGTTACTTAGATAATAATTTAATCAAATACAAGCGGTCTTATTAAGGAATGACAGAGACAACTAAAGCATTAGTTAGAGATTAAGGTTGTTTTAGCAATTTGTACATCTTTTGGTAAATGGTGACAGCCAAAAAAAAATATATAATTTACAGTTCAGTTGCGTTGTGTTTGCTGCAGCGATGTTTCAGTGTGACATTTTACCTACTATACCAGAAGCTCCCAAATCCACTGTATTTCCTCCTTATTTCAAGTCACAAAACAGAACCTGCATGCAGGTCAGCCATTGAGAATTGAACCCTGGCGATTCTTGAACCTTGAATGCTGATATTGGATCATGTGACACAATGAAGTCAGTATTGGGTGTGGTCATTACATTAACATGCATTCCTTGATGGCTGATGACTAATTATTGTTGTATGTATGTTGTGAAATCTAATTGTTAATGGTGCCCCTGTAATTACTAATTAATTAACTTGATATACTTTGGAAGTTACCATAAATTAGTATTGGGCATAACCATAATGTTCTTGCTGACAATGTTATTTAAATATGTTACCCCATCACTAATGATGAGATTTGCCCTATTGATCAGACCCAAAATAAAGTTCCCTGAAGGTACGGTTAAAATATTCCCCTACGTCTTAACCAACCTGTTATATTTCCCCCCGATTCAAAATAAAATGTTTTTAATGTATTTATTTACTAATCTGGTATCTGTATCAAAGCTTGCTGACAAAGGCCTGTTGCCTTATTGGAGTCGCAGCCCTTCTAGCTTAGCCTACTAAATGCCATTCTCTAAACAAAGGGAGTAGGAAAGGCTAAATGTGTATTCAATTAACATAAGTACATGTTGTCAAAAGCAATATTTTGAAATAGTGACTGGAGAACTGCTGAGAACTAATGTCTTGACAACATTGCAGCCAGTAGAGAATATTCTTTAGACTGCTTGACTAAAATTTGAACGAGCATCTCTGTGAAACGTGCATCCGGTCCCTTTGATAGCTCACATAACTACATAACTAGACCAGTCATAGGGGGCGATGTGCTGTGGTAGGACAGTGTATTGGTAACACGTCGAATGGCAGAAATTGGCCAGTATCATCATCTGTCAACATTTTAAAATTAATTATAATAATATATATGCATCTATGCAACTGTGAAACTAAGTGATTTGATACAATGTAAGTGTATAAGTGAAGCTCCCTGAGAGAAACTAGAAGAGAACTAGTTCCATCAAAAATGCACTTGGTCAGTAGCTCATTAACAACCATCCCTGGGTTCTGAAACAGTGTGTATCAGGTATTCCCAAATGCACTCAGGCTGGCCAGTGTCCCACTCAGTAATTTCTCAAGTCGGAATATGGCCAAGCCGAAATATGGCCAAGCAGTGCTGAGCGTGGTAATTGGCTGGGGAAACATACCTCCATCCAGCGATTAAAAATGCTCTTGCAGTCTGAATTGTCCTATTATCCCAACTGCTACACTGGGAAGATTCAACAACTGCTTGCTTTTAGGTAAACTGCCGCATTTGTCCTCATGCTAGCTGTAGCCTCAACATCCATTTTGGGATTGCAGTGTCGACCAATCAACTCCTTTGTTGTTCAACATCCGGTGCCATTGCACAATTGCTTCTGTAGCGCTTGCTAGCATAATAATGATAATTAGGAATATTTTCGAGTCCAGCAGAATTGTTTTATTTATGGAAAGGGTTTCCCCAGCCCTGTACTACGCTGGGCTCGGTCTGATCAAATTAGACACGGCTCAATTCTAATTGAAAGGCTAGAAATTAGTAGAATTTTGTGACTGTCGTGCAGTGTGTGTATAACGGTACACACATTTTTAATGGTATCGTACGATGCTGGTGGTTTGCATGTGAACCCCAGCATGAAAATCGAAAGCTAGCTACGCTGTATTAAATGGCTCTTCAATTAAACTGAACTAAAAAAACACATAGGTTATTCTGGTTAAATGCGAGCCTTTGCACACGTTGTAAAATCAACATAATTGTGATACTTGTTGGAACTGGATACTTTAGTGAACTGGAGACAAAACATCTGCAATGGAAAATAATAGAATTCTTCAGCTTTATTAAAATCTCCAGTTTAGCCGCATTTTGGAGTTATAGTAAACTGTTGATAAACAGTGACTGTATGTCACCACTTTATAAATGTGGGCCACGCCGCAGCTAGCATTTCAAACATGTTGACACTGTATTGTTAGGCTATGCCATGTTGAAGTGTTACTGACAACACATCATGCTATGCCTCTGTAATCTTATTTGCAATGTTAATTTGCATGAATTAATCAGCTTAAGTGCATTGCTTCAAATAAGACAGTAAACCGTATTTGTTCTTCTTCAGGCAACATACCTCACACCCGTCCCGTTAGCAGGGAACCCAGATAGATGGGAGGTTTTGACGCCAACGACAACAGTGAAGCAGGAGCCCAGCATGGTGCACATCCAGAGTCAAGGCCTGGTGACGTCAAACGGACAGTATGTTCTTCCTCTGCAGTCCCTTCACAGCCAACCCATCTTTGTGACATCAGGAAGCGACGCTTCCACCAACTCAGTGCCTAGCATTCAATACATCCAAACAGCTGAAGGACAGCAAATAAGCTTCTCCACCTCCGGCGTGGAGGGGGCCACTCTGAGCCACGATGCCACCGGGCAGATTGAAATCTTACCCGACGGTACTCAAACTATAAGTGTGACAGGTGCGTCGGCTGGAGACATCCTGACTAACAACCAGAACCTCATATCACAGACTGGTCATGTCCAGCACCTCCAAGGGGTTGGCATTGGCAGCTCCACCTTTAACAACCATGCTCAGGTTGTCACTAATGTGCCTATGGAGCTGCCAGGGAACATCACCTTTGTCCCTATTAACAGTGTGGACCTGGACTCCTTAGGGCTCTCTGGTGCTCAGACTATTGCAACTGGGGTTACACCTGACGGTCAACTGATTATGACCAGTCAGCCGTTGGACGACTCTGAGAGTTTGGAGAAGACGGGCGACCAGCTCTCGCAAACACTCTCTGTAAACGACTCGAACGCTAACGTGGACATTTATGTGCCAACATCCTCTGCCCAGCTGCCCGAGGGCGCGGTTGGGTCGGGTGTCGTAACGCAAGCCGACGAGCAGACGGAACCCTCCGGTCTCCAGGAAGGCTACGTTCAGCACAACCAGATCCAGAACATCCAGGTGTCCTCAGGCCAGTCCATCATTCAGCTGCAGCAGTTGCCAGTGCAGGGCAGTGATGGTCAGGTGGTGCAGACAGCAGGGGGACAGAACGTGCAGCTCATCAACCCAGGAACCTTCATCATCCAGGCCCAGACAGTCACAGCCTCGGGCCAGATCCAGTGGCAGACCTTTCAGGTGCAGGGGGTCCAGCACTTGCAGAACCTTCAGTTGCCCACCAACACAGCCCAGCAGATCACCCTGGCCCCTGTGCAAACCCTGTCTATGGGCCAAGGAACAGCGCAGCAGATTCCCAACCTGCAGACGGTGACCGTCAACTCCTTAGCCCAAGCGGGCATTCACTTTCAGCAGGCGGAGGACAACGACAGCCCTGGAGGTTAGCCATTTTTCTTTTATGATCATTACACTATCACTCATAAATGGGTTTGTTGTATGTAGGACATCCTGTGAGTCTGGATGAAAATGTATCCAGTTTCACACTAAATCGTGTATTGGGTGTTTAGCCTCCTATGGTTAAAATGATTGTCAGAGAATTAATGTTTGGTCTAGGTAAATCTGAGATTCCTAAATACACAAGCGTTACATGGGACTGTGTAAACCAGTGGCATTTTAGAAGTGTTACATTTCTACACCTTACCACCTCTTTGGAATTTGCACGTAAATTTTTTTCTGGTGGAAAATGAAGAGTAACCAGAAAAAGGATTCCTGAGCAATGTTAATGTATTTTTTTATTTTTTTTAAACCAATGTATTCCTTTTAACGAAGGTTTGCTTCACTCTGTTCACACATTGTTTCTTCTATGATGGATTTTCCATTTTTCCATAACCAACCTGACAAAACATCTTTCAGTCGACGCATTCAACAAAGAATCACATGTCACTGTGTGGCTTTCACTGTTTTTTTTAAATGTTTGTATTGACATCTGGATCGATTGGTTTCCCTCCAGACATCCAGATAAAGGAAGAGCCGGACTCAGAAGACTGGCAGCTGGGCAGTGACTCCACTCTCAACCCCAGTGACCTGTCTCACTTGCGGGACAACCTGGGGGACGAGGAGGACCAATTGGGCGAGGGTGGCAAGCGGCTACGCAGGGTGGCATGCACCTGCCCCAACTGCAAAGAGGCTGGGGGGAGGTGAGTGCGCTCATACTGCTCATGTCCGCTGCCTCTATCTGTCAGCTGCCTCTATCTGTCAGCTGCCTCTATCCGTCCGCTGCCTCTATCCGTCCGCTGCCTCTATCCGTCCGCTGCCTCTATCCGTCCGCTGCCTCTATCCGTACGCTGCCTCTATCCGTACGCTGCCACTATCCGTCCGCTGCCTCTATCCGTCCGCTGCCTCTATCCGTCCGCTGCCACTATCCGTACGCTGCCACTATCCGTCCGCTGCCACTATCCGTCCGCTGCCACTATCCGTACGCTGCCACTATCCGTACGCTGCCACTATCCGTACGCTGCCACTATCCGTACGCTGCCACTATCCGTACGCTGCCACTATCCGTACGCTGCCACTATCCGTACGCTGCCTCTATCCGTACGCTGCCACTATCCGTACGCTGCCTCTATCCGTCCGCTGCCTCTATCCGTCCGCTGACTCTATCCGTCCGCTGCCTCTATCCGTCTACTGCTTTGTGCTTCTGCCTTTCAATACTTGTATCTTGTCTTCAGTGTTGTCCATTTATCAACATCTGTGCCAGGAAAGGACACCAGATTCAGGCTATTAGTGTGTGTTCAATGAGAGTGTGTGTTCTTCCAGAGGATCTAACATGGGGAAAAAGAAGCAGCACATCTGTCACATCCCGGGCTGTGGAAAGGTGTATGGGAAGACGTCCCACCTGCGAGCCCACCTGCGCTGGCACTCTGGAGAGCGGCCGTTCATCTGCAGCTGGATGTACTGTGGGAAGAGATTCACACGTAGTGACGAGCTGCAGAGGCACAGGAGAACACACACAGGTGCGTCCCTACTCACCTCTACAAATGCATCACAGTTGACATCATACTTCCCTTATAGACTGCATCCACGTTAAGGGCCTTCTGTCTTTAACCAGAAATCTCTTTTTTTGTGTGGCGATTGGCAATGCAAAGTATATTCTGGTGAAGTATTAGTGGTTTTCTTTGTTTTTATTTGGATTGACACTTGACTATATGGCTTCAGCCATTGGTTGATTTAAGTCCAGTAATGGAGCTAATTTGTTAAGTCACTTACATGTGCTGTGTGTTGCCCCTATTAGTGTAAATATGCCTGACTGCTCTGTCTGAGCACAACAATCTTATTCACCTGACTGGAAGCATTTGGGAGCCTGTGGCCAATTCCAGGCTCTCATATGTTGCATGTATACCAGGCAGATGTTGATGTCAAACTGTTTTCTGTACATGTTAAAGGTTATGACCAATCAGCGCTGACAGGTTCATGAACTTCATGCAGGTCACCTTTTCTTTTTTATATGCAACAATTTCTAATCAATTTGACCCTAACCTATGGATTTCAGTTGACGGGTAATACATGCACAAATTAACATGTCTAGAACCTTTTAGCGCATAAAAACAGGATGAAGATTTTACGTTGCTTCTATTTTTGTTCAGTGTAAATAGCAACACCAAAGATTGTGAACAGTGTATTTTCTATTAGACAATAGTGATGACAATGACTTGAAATGGAAGTACAAATGATTTCAGCTGTGGTATAATCTTTGTATGACATATTGTTCTTTTTTTCATTTGCTTTTCTATCTTGTTCAAAGGGGTCGTCACTAATGTTGTCCACAATAAGTCACCATCGTTCTCTCTCTCTCTCTCTCTCAATCTCACCCTCTGTTGCAGGAGAGAAGAAGTTTGTCTGTATGGAATGTTCCAAGCGCTTCATGCGGAGCGACCACCTGGCCAAACACATTAAAACTCACCAGAACAAGAAAGGAGTCATAAACTCTGTGAGCAGTGGCGTGGTGGCCTCCATGGAGACGACGGGCTCGCCAGATAGCATCATCACAGCGGGGAACACCACCCTCATCCTCACCAACATCCAGCAGGGTTCCAGTGACGCCCAGGACATCCTGGCCAATGCAGAGATCCCACTGCAGCTGGTCACAGTGGCAGCTGGAGAGGTCCTGGAGATGGCTGAGTCACAGTGACACTCATTAAGACACTCATTAACCCGTTGTGAACTTCTGCATCACTTATTTCCTCTGCTTGTTTTTTATATATACATATATACATACACACATACATGGATATATATTATATATATTTGAAGAAGAATACTCCCAAGTCCATAGATAGTCTTTACTGTGGTCGGGGTGAAAGATTGCATAACTGTGGTTTCAATACATGCACACTGAATGCCTTATTTTGTATCATTTTGTGTAGTTGAAAAGGTGTAATGGCATGTGGTTTTAATACTGCCAGGTGTTTTAATGTTTGAGTTAAGCATCTAAAATGAATGGTACAGAAATGAGAGATGGTCAGATATTGCCAGTCTAAAATCTCTCGTTTATCTGTGTTGTAATGATGGCCAATGTTAGGAGTCTGTGTCAGACTTCTTTAAGAAAACATGAGTTAACACCAGGTTCTGGTTCCAGTTGTAGTCATGTGTTGCTTTTGTCTTCATCTAAACATTTTTATTTAATCAATCTTTGTTTAGTTTTTGTACTGTCTTCCTCTTCATGTTTTTGTCATGTGTGCTTGTACCCCCTCCCAATCTGTACCGACCCCTGCCGTGCTGTATCCTGAATAATACTGCAGGGGCAAAAGGAAAACAATCGTGTATTTAACACTTTGTATAATGACTCCGAAACTACAATTGATCTGATGTTGTAATATGCATTTCTTGAAAATCAAGTATTTTGAATGGACAGTTATTTATAGTGAGCTTTGCATAGTAACCTGGTTTTGTGGTAATCCAAACTGCAATCACCTTCAATTGCTTTTTAATTGTGTATAATGTATTATTCAAATGTTTGTTTTATAAATCATAAATTGTAAATTATCCCAATTTAAAAGCGGTGATTTTTATAAATAAAATACAAAGCCATGCTACGGGGTTGAATTGCCAAATGTGACTGTAATCTCAGGGTGACTTGGTCAAGCAGTGCTGTCAGATTGCACAGTAGAGCAGTCCTCCCTGTATCCTCTTGGTCCTCTGTGGGCTGTTGTGTGGAGATTGTATTGGATGGACCAAAAGCTGAGGTGAATTTAACTGTCACCATGTTATTTTAGTGGTATCAGTGTCTTCTGAAGACAACCATACTCACCATTATGTAATAGGTGCATATATACGGTCTGCTCAATCAGTCCCATAAATACACAGGTAAACTGGTGTCACTGTATTGCAGAGTGTGGTACTCTGGCACTCTGTCACCTGGTTCTCTTGCAGTTTGATAATGATCCTTTTGTATAAAACCTTTTGTATCCCGCCCATGGAACTGTGTTGGCTATACTCTTATCTTTTGTCAGTAAATGTACATGTCTTTCTCTTGTCTTATTTCTTTTAATTGGACTGGTGTTTTGACACCCTTTTCTGTTGTAATATATCTATGTTTAAAGGAATTGAATGGGGGAATTCTATCTGCTGCTGGAATATTATATAATTCTTCTAGTAAATGCTTCTGGACTATTGTTTGCATAGCGTTTGCAAAAAGCCAACTAACAGGACCCCAATGTCAATCTGTGAGGAAAAATATAGTGTTGTGTTAATGGCCACTTTAAAGTACAAAGGCTATAGTTTGGTTTAGTACTGTAATGGTGAGCTTAGTTTATTGAAATTCAATACAAATGACGATACACTTTGTGGTCATTTTCTAAACGCATGTTTGCCTCAACGATTTACAAATACATAAACCAAATTATACAGTTTGATTTGAGACGGTTGTCATGTTAGGAGTCCTCATTTCCTTATAACATGTAACTATATTCACATTGCTGAGTTTATTGTTTTGTTTAAAAAAAAAAAAGGCAAGACAATTGTACAATGTCCACTTTTTGAGGGCAGCTTGTAATTTGTTACTAAAATTACTAAAACATGTTATTAGTAACCTGTGTTGTTATTATTGTATAACTTCATTATATGAAGGTGACTTTGAAATTGATAAATCTGGCCTTGCAATCTGATCTGGTACAGAATGGATTCCATCTGTGTCATTATTAGTGCATCATATTTTGTAAGTATCATTTGAAGCAAGATGGTATTTGTGAAATATGAGAACATAATTAGTTTTTTGCCACTCGATTTCTCCGCACATAGCCATTAGACTTTTCGTTTCCGCAGTTCTGTTGGCAATCCAGTCCAGTAGATGTCACTGCAGTCAAAGGAGCATTAGGGGAGACATAGTGACCTTTTGACCTTCCCCTAGTCTACTAAGAGTTGACCCTTTTAGGTACTGATGTCTACATGACCGAATATCAACAGTTATTATGTTACCCTGTTAAATGTATGTGTAGATGTCTTTACTTACTACTCCGTATAATACGTTGTTTATGGTGTTTTGTTGTTTTACTGGATGTACTTAGTAATTTTGAATAATGCAAACAAATATAAGAGCAGATTAAAATCCTTACAGCACTTTAATGAAAACCTGAGCATGGAAATTATGCTGCGATGTTTCTTCATATCATGACTGCATTACTATTTCAGATTGTTTAGGAATATAATTCATTTTCCTGTTGCTTTAATTTCTTACTGTTAGTGTGTGTGTGAAACTTCTAGAACATTCTGGTACAAGCCTTCTCTCGGGTGGTTACTCATTGTGCCCGGCCACAGTTGTCTAAATGTTACAAAGACACACATTTCAAACCTTACTTTATTAATGCCTATATATTTGACAAATCTCCGTCAAATGCACATGATCCTGAGTCAATTAACTTGCTGAAAATAAGAGTTCATAATGTGGTCCGTATAGTCGGAAGGACACGTTCATTTTGTGCTACCTTTAATTTGCATAATTTAATGAATTGAATTCATTGTCATGCAATACCAAGTGCGCCATGAACATAGAACGACAGTTTGAGTTAATGGAATGTGTTAACGGTATCATCATTTAGTTGTATGTTAATTAGTCCAATTAATTTTGCTCCCCTGCAGGAATTAAATGTGAGATCTACAGAGGTGTGTGGAGAGGGACAATCTGTTAGAGAATCCCAGAGACTTCACCAAACGGTGCACGTGTGTTTCTCTGTGGTATCCTTTCTTTTGGGTTCTAATAAGCAACCCTATGTTTTATAATACATAAATATCAGACTGATGGTATTTTATAAGAAGCCTGTTGTTAGAAAGTAAGTATGTTCACAGCAGACTCCAGTGGTACCAGATGAGATTTAGTGACGGAATATGGAGTTGCTGATGTTCGAATCTCGAGCAACAGCACGGTCAGACCCCAAAATGGAGTATAAACAATGTGTCTGTTCCATGAAAGCAGTGATGGTGAAATATGCTGTAGGTATTTTATGTTTCCCTTCTCTCACTCTGGCACTTGTATAGCGTACGGTGGTGGTGTCGGGTTCCCACCCAGTATAGCAGAACCGCTTCAGTACCACGGAGAAGGAGATATTTCTGCAGGACTTCCCAGATAAAAGCTGCCATCACCGATTGATCCTCCTCGCCAGCTAAGTCAGGAGGGTGAAGGAGAAGTGCAGATCAGCGCGTGTCTGAGCGTGACGCCTGACTGAATGCTGTCATTCAGTTTCTACAGAAGCATTTATAGTCATGTGAAAGTTCACTCGGTATTGCAGATTATAGTCACTTGCCTCGTCTAAACCGCACACTCTCAGTGAGCGGAAGTGCAGATTTTCAAAATTAGATAGTATCTGAATGATATTCAAAGATGGTGGAAATATTGAGATTTCAGGGAGGTTCAGGATGTCTTTTATTTTCAACACAGGAATGACCTTGCTTTCCCTTTCAGGAGTCTTCTAAGGATATTTTGGTGATATTCGGTGACTGTTGACCCAAGCGTATAGGCACTGCCAGGACATTGGTACTCCATCCACTCCTTGTGAGGGTTTTCAGTCCAGCCACTTTACTGTAGAGAGATGATGTCGCCACTCAAGTACCTCTGTTGTGAGTATATTGTTCTTAAAGAGGCGGACACTTAACTATCCTGTTGACATTGAAGACAACGTGTTGCTAGTGGGGCAATCAATTTGATTGATGGACAAAAACGAGCACAAACGTATACTCAGGAAACTTTCTCCGTCTAATACCATCCTGTAAACGTCTCATGAAGAACGTCGCTTCTGTCGTGAAACCGTGCAGAAGTCTCAGGGATGTCTTAAGTAATGCAAACTTCAAGACTAAATGGAAAGATTTTCTACTGCTTGCAATTTAGTTTGTGATTTGGGATAGAGGTATAATTCAATGTGTTCATACTTTAAGTTGTTTGTGGTTTGTAGTGCAAATGGATTTTCTGAGATTCCTCTTCACGGATGCTGTGTGAATTTAAATGTAATTGTACACGGTTTTCCCACTTCAGTCATTCCAATTCATGTGCAAAATACATATATACAATGGCTATAAAGAAGGCCTGGATCACATATTGTAATAACTTAATGACATTTCCCACTGGATTTGTGATAGCATTTTAAAATACCTTAGGGATTATATCTGCCACTGGGAGGTGATGAAAACAGTTGGCAGAAATTACTTACTACATTGTGCAGTCCCAAAGATACAGCACCTTTCAAAAAGAGGAGTGTTTTATCTCTATCCATTGCCCATTTTGACTAACTACGTCCTACTGTGTTGTGGGAAGATATGCCTGCAATCTGCCCAAATCACTACTATTCCGCGTTTCACAGGAAAGAATGAACAACTAGAAAAAGTACGGGGCCAAGAACCATTGAGGCAAAACAGCTGTGCTCATTTAACATATGTAGTCTATCTGTTGAAATGCTACGCCGCTAACACATAGCATTTAATTAGAGTCCCTTCCTATTGGTAATTAAAAAACTGAATAGGGGCATTGCTGTTTTGAGTGACATGCATTGTGCTACTCAATGTCAACTCTATGGGAGTGAGCCCGGAGTGGGCAAACTCTGCTTGGTCTCTCTGTACTCTACTTTCCAGACGCACGCTTGCCCTTGATGAACTGGTAAAGGCATTCGACTATAGAGTCGATCATGTTCCCCGGGCAAGGAGGCACAGCACGTATCCGCTCAATAACCTCATATTTGCTGTCTGCTGAATACGGCCAATTTTGTAGAAGGTCAGCGCTGCTTTTTTCAGTCCATTGACATCATTTGGTGACCTCACTCTTCTGGCCCAGCAGGCCTCGACACAGTGGCTGTGTTGACATTGCGTGCAGTGCTGGCCTCCTCAAGGTGAACAGATACCTGGGGTGGGACGGGGAGGCTACCATGCAAACCTGATGGTGGTCGCCAGCGGCAACCATGTTCCAGGCTTTGTGTTGCCTTCTGTTTCTTGTCAGTATTTATCATCAACATATATACCCGAGGTGACTGGGTTGATGTTAAATTGAAGATGCGTTGTGTGTGTGTGTCTGGTGTGTGGTGTGTGTGTGTGTGTGTCGGGGGGGGGGCATCCCAGCTGCAATTGTTTCATCTAGCTTCCCCCAGCAGAGCGAGGTGTGTTATTGACAGGGTCTAATTAGGTGCTTTCTTGTTTCTGGGAAATTGCTGGTTTGCATCGCTGTTCTCTTCCCGGAAGGAGGAATTTCAATGGTATTATTCTTGTTTATTTAAGAGTTTTTAAATGACATCTCCACGAACTTTTTTTCCTGAAGCATTGTTTTGTTACAGTTTTCAGTTTCCTACGGTCCATTCTGACACAATATTAATAGATTTGAATGTACTGTTATCCGTGATCTTTTGACTCAAGCTGTATATGGTGGATTCCTTGTGTGTCCGTTCGCTGCCAAATATACTCGTCCCGCTCCCTCCATGATGACGTTCTATTGATGCTAACGGTCTAAAGCTAACGATGCTAAAGGTCAGCAGTGGTACAGGACGGCAGTTTTCAACTTGTGAACGCGAAGCTTTCCACTTTCTCGCCTCTTTCCAATTGACAAGAGCTGGCCTTCAGTCACAGTCAGCCTGATGAAATAGATTTCAGCGTGAAAGCGGAACAGCTCCGCCGTGAATATGTACATTAAGATGTCAACAACATTCCCGGGGTCAGCCTGGAGTCCCTATTGAGACCGACGACTACCGGGGTGCCGGGCGGCGGAGGAGGCGGCGAGACTTGAAACCCCTTAGAGTGGCGCTGCGGTGATGGCTCTCAGGTTCTCCCGTCGTGTCCCTGGCAGCTTTGACACAGGTAATATGCATGCAGTCTTGACAGAGCCCGAGATGTGCACCGGCGACAATGATGTACATATCATTTTCCTCCCAGGCTGATTGAAGACTGTAATCTGCGCCGGACTTTCTCTCTGATTACACACGTCTCCGTCTCGGGGAGCAAAACAAGGACTCCGAACCACCGCTGGGCAGCCGGGCTCGTTCTGGACGTTCAGCCTTCAAGAGGACTGCACTCTGCCGTTAAGGTGAGACCAATTTCACTCCCATTTACACTATTGTTACGAGTGGCAGATGGAACGCGTTGCTGTGAATAGTGGTCAAACAGGGACTGTCTGCGGGTGACACAAGCGTAGAAAAGTACCTTCCAAGGGCATTTTTCCATCACCCTCCGTCCAGGCCCACACTCCCAAATGGGAAGACGGTGTAATGAATATTACTTCTGTGATATGGAACGGTGTTTTGAACGCGTGCATTGTGGGGGATACAGGTCTTTACTGGGCCCGGGCCTTTGCCAGAGAGTCGTCAACTGATGTTTTGTTGTTTTACTTAGGGGGGCACAAATTTTATCCTGTTTTTAGATTAAATATAAGCAATGAATCCCTGGCAACAAATTTCTCTGACGATACGCCACATATCATAACCAACAACAAAAGCTTAGCCGTTTAAAATAGGATTACTTATTATGACTACTGTTTAACATTGTGATGAGACATCCAAATAGAACAGGCTAATGTATATCTGTGCTAGCGGAGAATACATGCCTCCATATCTGATGGGCTGAGTAGAACAAGCATGGGTGTAGGCCTACCATACTGGATGTTTGGTCCATCATCAGACAGAGTAGCAAGGGACAGTCGTTTTGCGCGGCTACTTTGCTGAGGGTAAGCCTAATACATTTTGAAAGATAAATGACAGTTATTTATGCTATTAGAGCGTTTGGAAGCGTGATGAATAACGCCACAGAGGGGAGAGGAGCATGGTGTTTAGGGAAATACAGCACTCGACGGGGAGAAGAGGCAAGGTTTCCTATAATTGCACCTGCTGGGAGCCTAATGTTATTGGTGACAGCACGTCCCGGGATCAGATAGTCAAAGGACACCCAGACTGGCACAACATCAACAACAACAAATTCAAATGTGATATTATACAAAAATTTGATGATAATGTCAGGCTGTAATGACCAAAAGCCAATCCAATACTGCTGATTTACGAAGACACATGAGGAATTTGGTTCGCCAGCAGACCTCCTTATTCTATATGTGTCCAGACATGTCACAGACCCAATATGTTATTTATATGTAAACTTATGTAGTTGGGGTCAAACTTCACCTTCCTTCTACCATATCTGCTGCACTTTACTGTCCCTGTAACCTTGTGTCTCACATTAGTCTCTTTAAAATGAAAGAGATTTCTCTGTTGACAATAGGTCACTCCTTTACAGAAGGTACCTAGCACATTAGACGGTTAGTCTCCGGGGACAAGTAATGGGTTCTGGGCAATTGACCAAGCTGCCACGGTTTACTGCACCTGCACTGAGTTAGAGCTGTCATCATTATCACTTCCTCTAACGTTCCCACGGCAACCCAGGCCCTCTCACTTAAAGCCATGCAGAACAGAAATGTAAAGGTATGGTAGCGGTGTGGTTTTAACGCTCTCATTTGCAGCACTGCTCCCGGGCCCTCTCTCAGGATGTGTCCATGTTGTTCGTTAATGAGATCCTACAGAGTAGACATGTTGAGCATTCTAGCTTTTGTTTGTATTCCACTATTTCAGTAGAGAACAGTGACAGAATAATGTCGTAGTAGTAGTAGCAGTAGTAGCAGTGATTGTAGAAATGTGTGCAGTGTCTTATCTTATGTTAATTTCTCTCCTGTGGCTATACAGATTTTTTTGTTTATGTCAACTCTGTAAGATTTGTCAAATTATTCTGTTTCAAAAGCTGAGCTTCTCACCTGACGTTACAGGTATGTGGGCAATGTATGTCTGTCCATCAGGGCAAGTCGGTAGCTACATCATGTTGACTTCCAGATGTTCTTCTATCGTGCTCCTCCCACTCGCATCTTGTGTTAGTGTTTTTCCGAATCCAAACGACCAGCTTGGAGGATAAAGGAGAGGAACTTTACATTGTGCCAGAAAAGGAATGGAAATTACGGGCAGTGTCAGATAATTGAGCTTGTCTTAAGAGACATGTTAATAACAGGCATAGACACAGAAGACATGTCACTCCATAGACGGGGTGACAGACTCTCTCTCCTGTTGATGAGCTCTTTAAGAGAGGAAATTGTTCCACGCCAACACTGTCGTTATTACGAGCTGGCAAGCTGCTAGCATGTGTTCCCAATTCAGCTTGAACCGACAGAATCCAGTTGACCGGCACATATTCATGCACTTTATTTTCTTTATTCTCACCAACAATGCGGATAATTACCGCACGCAAGTAAAACTGAAAATAGAATTTAGCGGAGCACGAGGAAACAAAGCCGGAGCTGTCTCAGCAAGCCTTTTTTAATGTCTGCTGAAAATTCCTTGCCTGGTCTTGCCTAGTTAAAACTTTACCAAAACAATTACCAAATGCACAACTTCCATCACGTGGATAGCCGATTGTGGCCCACTGGGTAGGCATGTTCTTATTAGAGGTTGGCCTTGACGTAGTTGGATACAATACTAATACAGGGCAAGACAATACCAAAATAAACAAGTGTACTTCCTGTTGAAGCCTTTAAGACTGTTATCTGGCTGTCTGGGTTTTCTGTAGAACAGTGTGAACAGGCCATTAAATGGCTGGTTATATGACTTCTTGTTAATGCCATTAGAGACAATGGAATTCAGCTGCTGTTCCCAGACCCAGGCCCTGTGTGATGCCATTGGCTTGTTGTAAGCTAGTAGCGTATCAAACGCCAGAGTGGAGCAGATAACAGACTCTCTTTGACTGTGGGCTTTTGCTTCCTTATGCTTTTCAATATTCCATTCCTTATAGTCTGCTCATTCATTTGGACACTTGTTTCGGTGTGTGTCGAACCCGGGCCTTTTGTTCCCTACTTGTTTGTTATGTTGTCTCGTGTCTACCCTCCTCAGGTAACTGGTGTCCGGCGTACGTAGGCGAGGGGATACTTTGGCGCTATCCAACGAGGCGTCTGTTATCAGCGGTAAATGTGTCCGTTCAGAGGTGAGCGGGGCTTTGTGCCCTCAACCAGGCCACCTCTCCGCCTTTGTCCCGGTAACAAGCTCGGTTCAGGCTCCGATGAAGCGAGAAATTGTAAACTCTCCGGAGAGGCCCAGTGCAGAGATAAGGGTTCAGTGTCTGCCGGCTGTGTGTGCGTGGGGATTGATCAGATAAGGCAGAGTCCCACACCATAATGGGAGTGATGATACCTCCCCTTCTATGGAAAGTTGTGTTTAATCCGTCTGCCGCTGTATGCACTTGCAAATCCTCCTGTCACCATTAATATGAATTAACAGTCCCCAGACAAGGTTCAATACAGATTCATCGCACTGTTTTTCATCCTGTATGCATGTAGTGTTTTCTCAGCCAACCCTGGAACCGGGGCGTCTTCTCTGGCAAAAAGAAAACAGGTGTCATTCCGTGCTCATATCAACGGCAGCGTGCTCCTACTGTAAGATGCCAGATATTACAGTGCCTTATCTCTGTATGGGCTTTGAACAGCCACTTCTACACTGTATGTTCTCTGTTCTGTAAGTTCCTGTCTTTATTTACTTAGAGCAGGGGTGGGCAAACAAAGTCCCGCGGGCCGAATCCGGTCGAGGCAGTTTTATCCGGACTGCGGTGGGTATTTAAACTGTTTTGAAAGTGAGTACAAGATAACTTGCCAGTCCAATTGTTACGTATCTAAACCTGAATTCAAATGTGTTTGATATAATAATAGACCTGCAGTATAACTGTTATGTGTATACATTTAAATGATTACCCTTGTCTGGCCCAGAAATCATTTATTATTAACAAACTACAACACAAATGCTGCCCTCCATTTCATTTCGAAGTTCTAATGTGGCCCCCTGAGCTGAAAGGTTTGCCATCCCCTGACTAAGAGCCTATTTAGATTAAGCCAAGTGTCGTGAAAACAATTGATTTAAAAAGTATTTTCATAAATCCATTTTATTATCATGTCCTGGTATATAATTACGAATGGCGGCGCCAGTGTTGATTTAATCCAATAAGATAAAGCATTTTAGATGGGATTTTGTAAACACCAATGTCTTACAGTAGGTGGCCTAATCCACACAAAGCCTTGTGAAGCTCATAATCGACTGGTGAGGCCGGCCAGAGGTAGTGTTCTGGGGGCATTAATACGGCCCCACCCGCCTAGCTGTCTGCACCCTGGCAGAGCTCAAATCAAGCTGTCATTTACCGGACATGTTTGTGGAAATGACATGTTTGTTAACATGCTAGCAAAATATTCTCTCGGCTCAAGCAGCAGGAGTGAGAACGATTTGGCTCAGATATAATGTTTAAGGCCGGATATAAGAGATTCTCATCAGATCACAGACATGGGAGGCTTTTCAACTACATCATAGAGACAGGACACTTTGTTTTAGAGGTCACTAACTAGGAAGCTCAGTAGCTAGAGCTCACATACACCCTCTTGTTTATATGTCTTGATAATTGTTTTTGAAACCAACTTTAGTTTTTGTTATTCTGTTTTGAAAAAAATGTAATGTTCACTTACTTAAGGAACAGACGAAAATGTTGTGAAGTGCTTACTCAGCTTCTGGCAGAGTCATCGGGCACCAAAGTACACAATTATGTCTTACAAAAAAGAATCTTTTCAGAAAATGTTCGATAATATCCTTTGCACACTACCGTATATTCATAGTAATATAATAATTTAGTATTGTATAGTATTATAAATTGGATAGTTCAAACCATATATGTTGATTGTTCCCGTTGCCTTGGTAACAGCTTTTATATCTTCTTTAAATATCATATTCCCATTCTATGTAATATACATATGTCAGCTAATGAATATAGAAATAACCCACACTGCATATGTCAATGGCAAAGTGTCTGATCTTGTGTGAGTCATTTGGACTCCATGCAACCGTCTTGTCAGAGATCTGTTTTTAGACACAACTGTCTGACAGGTCATGTTTATTGTCGATTCCCCCCATTTGCATCCCATTATTCTCTAAACGTACAGCCCTCGATCTGAGCCCAGCAGAGGATCATGACATTGAGACTATCGACATCCATGGGACGTGTGGCCAAGCTCATCACACAAAGGTAATTTTGCCAGCGCAATTACCTTACTAATGTATTCTACAGTCGAGGCATTTGCTGCTGCTAAGGTGAGCCACTGACAGCATGTTTTGATTCCCTAGCAATTGTGCCCTTCACTCTTCGAGAAGTCCTGTCTCTGTCTCCGCTTCCTGATCACCCCCCACCCCCACCCCCACCCCATGTTACCGCATTCCACACGGCGGATGTGGAGAAGTAGACCTCATTAAGCTACTGTATGGAGGTGCCGTATTGAAAAGAGGAGTTGACAGAGCATGCCGATATGATGGGGAGTGTGTTTGTGAAGGAAAGATTCCCGCTGTAAGATATACCTATTCCCAACAGGGCTGTATTACCTGTCAGGTATGATCACAATGCCCCAGAGAACGTGCAGCGTGCAGTGAAACTGTCATCACACAATTACTCTCACCATTATGGCTCCGCTGCTCCGTGGAACGGCTTCGACACACTTTACAATTCAGATTGTATTCTCAGTCGTTGGCACTTAAATGCTGCTCTCGCTTCTCGTGACAAGATAAAGATCTTTGTAATCTGCCAGAGCTCAACCAGCCTGTGAAAGCTAGTCGGGGTGCATTTTGTTGACGGCCCCGAAGTTGTCAAACCTTAGAACATCACCTTTTGTAGTTCCCGTATACGTGTTCGTGTGCGTGTTCTTTATTTCGCCGGGCTTTTGTGTGGCTTGTCGATGCGGTTGTACAGTTAAGATAGGGGTGAGACTTAGATGTCGTCCGTTGTGTCAGCACACGTTTATCTGTTTCATTTATGGGATACGGTTTGTGTCAATAAAAATGAATGAAACATTTGCGAAACCAAACAAAAATATGCATAGAGAATGAAGAAAAAAGCTCAGAAAAAAAAAAAAAAAAAACATTTTTACATTGTCCATGTTTTACTGACTCACAGATTCAGAAATTTGCTCCACTGGAATCTCTACTTTCGGTTCAAAGAGCTGTGAATCAAAACTGACTGGCAGCACATTCAAAAGCACGTTTGGCGAAAGCGAAACGGGCATTTTGAATCAAAGAATGCAGTTTATTTGAAGACAATGTAAAAATATTTGGTGTTTATTTGACTGTTTTTATTTTATTAGTTTTTTTCTTCATTCTCTATGCATATTTTGGTTCGGTTTCGCAAAAGTTTCATACATTTTTATTGACACAAACCATAATCTATATTCATTCAACCTGAGCAACACAAGGCATACTGTAATGTTCAGTAAACGCCAAAAGCTACACTGGAAATCACAGTCAGCTATTCTCAGCACCGGTGGATAATAGGACAACGTGATATGGTAACGTTTGTAACTGGTTTAAGGAGGTTATTATTGGATTATTATGGGTTATTTAATTGTTTAAAAATGCGGTAAAAACTGATTATAATAAGTTATATGGCATTGTTCAATAGAATAATAGAATAGACCAATATTGTCAGTTGTACAACTGAATGTCTTCAACTGAAATGTGTCCTCTGCATTTTACCCAACCCTGGGGTGCAGGGGGCAGCCCTAATCAGTTACCTGATTTGACTTCCACGGCCCCCGTGTTCCTATTAGTAACCAAGGTGTTTGATCCAGTTACTAAACATTTATAAATGCACTTTGTTAAACATAAGTTCTCTTCTCCCCTTTAGATAAGAAAAAGTTTGTTTATATGATGAAGTTTGACCCACGCTCTAAATTCATCATATCTTTTCTTGTATCTTAACCCCTACCAGAATATATGCACACTTCTAAGGGATTGTTCATGCATGGTGAGTGCTCTGACATTAAATGGTAATCACAGTACCCTGAGTTGGCTATAGTGTGAATGCTCTGACATTAAATGGTAATCACAGTACCCTGAGTTGGCTATAGTGTGAATGCTCTGACATTAAATGGTAATCACAGTACCCTGAGTTGGCTATATGGAGATTGATCTGACATTAAATGGTAATCACAGTACCCTGAGTTGGCTATGTGGTGAGTGCTCTGACATTAAATGGTAATCACAGTACCCTGAGTTGGCTATATGGTGAGTGCTCTGACATTAAAGTGAGTGTTTTAATGTATGTACCTGTCATTTATCTACTCAACATGTCAGAGGTGTTTCTTTATTCCGTATGTATGTAATCTACTTATTATGGATGACTAGACGGTGTTGGCATAATTCGACTCCGACTATCCCACTATATACAATTCCTCTAAGTACACACTCCAACATTGGATTACAATATCTTCTTTCTCGAACTACCATGACGCTAAATGGTTTGTTAGACTCCCTCACTGCCTAGATGTTTGTTAACACGTTTGACGTGATATCCTGTTATGCACAGCTTTAAGCTTGAAAGACTTTCTTTACCAAGATACAAATAGTCATTTTTCACTTCAAAACTGATGGGGTAGTGTGTTGAAGCAAAAGTATCTTACTACTTCACATGCAGATATTGTCTTTAGTGCACAATATATGTTATGTACATATGTTTATTAGCTACCGAGCCACTGAGGTATAAACAGACCTAGCCAACCAGCTGCTCTAGAGAGAGCATTGCATCGTGGGTTTTTTAGAGCATTACATTGTGTGTTTTTAGAGCATTGCATTGTGGGTTTTTTAGAGCATTGCATTGTGGGTTTTTTGGAGCATTGCATTGTGGGTTTTTTAGAGCATTGCATTGTGGGGTTTTTAGAGCATTGCATTGTGGGTTTTTTAGAGCATTGCATCGTGGGTTTTTTAGAGTATTGCATCGTGTGTGTTTTTTTAGAGCATTGCATTGTGTTTTTTAGAACATTGCTTTGTGAGTCTTGAGATTTATTAAACTAATTAAGTTTTACTTGTATTTACTAACTATTTGAGAATTTTCTCGGACTGAGTTACTAATAGGTAGTAGTTCCAGACTCTTCATACAAGCGATGAAGATATTGAACACCTCTGGCTATCTTCAGTCAACAGATGGTGGTCATGAAGACCAAAACATTCAAAAATGTTCCAGAATACCTCCTTCACTGTTTCGCCAACCTCAGGTAATATCTTATATATTTTACATAAGAGAAAACATACTTCGTCAATCGATTACATGTTTTACCTGGTGAGGTTTCTGTCTCTATTTTCTATGGTAACAAGGTGACTGTTTTCCAACTGGGATAGAAGACATCTCTAGCATAACAAGCTAGCCTTCTATATTGATTTAGTCTTCTTTGTTAATAATTCAGTCAGATGTCCATTATCCTGCCTCCAGTCAAAGCAGTTGCATTCAGCAATGGTAGCAACCGCAGAAACCTGGGTGCTTACGTAAGATAGCAGATTGAATTTAACAAGACAGATGGGTTGTAATCGTCTGAGTAATCCAATGTTTGTAGCTTTTTATGCCGTTATGCCTTTTATTATTGTTTGTTTTCCTTACGTGTCATATGTTGTGGTGATTGGTCTGACCCATTGAAGGAGGTAATCTGCCTGAACATCGTTACCTCTGCCAGGGCTTGGACAGTGACCTGCTCCCCTAGCCTGCTCCTCTACACTGGTTGGACCTCCAGTGGAGGGCGAGCAGAGCAGCCCGGAGCCCCATCCTCCAGGCCTGTTGGCCATGCTGCTGCAGTTTTAATGCCCACAATGGAGAGAGACATCCAGCAGCATATGGCTAATGTCCCCCCTCTCTGAAGCGGCTAGTTTTTGGGGCGTTTGTTTTTCCTGTCACTTTTCGTATGGAACTTAGGCACTCAGCGGCTTATACAGATGTTGTAAGACACATATTGGCTCGCAGCCCAACACGCGTGTTAGGGATTTTATGTTGCGAATAAGATAGTATCGTAAGTGTGGCTTTGTGAATGTTACAGAGACACTGCAGCGTAAAGTGATCCCTCTGGGCTGATTTCCCACATACTGCCATTACCACATGAGGTCTAGTCCTCATTTACATTCACATCTCAACCCCTACAGGTGTCTAGCTATACAGGAGAAGGCATGGAGCAGAACTTGAGTTGAGTCGCTCACTGAGGCAGACGCCATGGGTCTACCAGGCATTGTTTGTTCCCGGCACCTTTACCAGCGTACTTCCTTCTGAAACAGCATGAGGGTTGTTCTCCATACAGATGTGAAGGGGTTAATACTTCACTTTACAAAACCACAGGCTGGCTTTGTCACTCCGGCTTTATGTCAGTAATTTAGTCACTTTAACAGCGCTTTTGTTTCTTTTCTTAGGTATGTAATGAGCTGGATAGATACTCCACACGCTCAATCAGAACGAGCTAATCTGACTATATTGTTTGACAAGTGTGTTCCTTACAGCTTGGAGTGACTGAGATGTAATCTAAAAACAATTATGGCAATTCGTGAGAACATTATGGGGCAGGTAAGAAACGTTTTAGCTTTCCGTCTGGTTAAATGTAATGACCTCACTCTAGACCTCTTCAAGCCTTGAACTTCTTAGTTTGTGAATAAGGGCTGCGCTTGTTCAAAGTTGGTGAATTCTCTGGCAACTTTTTCGAGGTGGATTCGGAATGGACAGAATCCAACCCAGCTACTCCTGTTGACTGATGAAGACAGATTGCTAATATATGATCATTTATTCCTGTGGTATATATTAGATATTTTTTAGGATCGTGGGGATCCAGGAATTATCTTGATCTAGTCACATGACACGTTGTTATACTGTTCAAACCACACATTTGTCTGCAATCACCTGGCATCAATGGTCATCCTTCCACTAAATCCTCCAGGATGAGAAATCATTGTCATTCGCAGCACATCCGGTACCTCTGATCTTTATGAAATGGCAGGTAAAAGGCCTTCCAGATGCTTTGGCATTTCCGAGCTAAAGTGAAGTAACAGAGGAGTCACGGTTGTAGAGACGTGCAGCCCATCTGAGCTGGCTGGTTGAAAACCTCGTCAGGCCTTTAAATGTTATCACTCCCGATATTTGTTCTCAGTGGCAAATTAACATCCTTCCTTGTGCTTTCAGTTTCTTTTCTGAAGACGGGGCTTAAATTTCACCTTAACTGCCGGGATTTACTACTATTCTATTTTTCACACAGCACAATCAATACCAGCGTCGAAGTAGAGGGGATAAAAATTGATGGTATCTTGCAATTTAATGGTTGAAAAGATGCAATTTGAAAGATCATAAATTGTGAAGGAGCTTATGCTTCATTGCCCTTGATTCAGTGCTTGCTGTTAGAACTTGATTTGCGAGTGTCTGTAAAGTGTGATTAACGAGGCGATCAGTGTGCGCCACAGCACACTACGGCAGCTCCTAATGCTCTTCATTAGAATAAATAAAATAAATTGACCGCGGCTCTATGAAAACTCTGTAATGGTTAAAAATCAAAGAACGTCACCGTTCGCCCACGATTTAGCTCCTCTCGGGAACGCGTCCACCTTTGTCACATTACTCCTGACAGCCCCGTCCCCAAACCCGCATGGGGCCCCTGGCGCCCGGCTTCCGGCGAGAGTTGTGGAAGTGGTGTCAACGGGGGTGAGGAGGGATTGTTTAGTCGACTGGTAATCGTAAGTCGGGGGGGGTTTTTGCTCAGAAAACGTTCAGGGGGGACGGCGGTTTGGGGAGTATTAATGCATGAAATAGCACATGAAGCTGATCAACGGTTTGTGGAGCGCTTCTCTGTGCAGATTGCTCTTCTGCTGTTGTTTTTCCTGGCCCGGCCCTATTGTCTATGATAACATTTACCAGGGATTTATTCTACTTAGTTGCCTTTCGCTTGTTCTGGAATGAGGGCTTAAAGTAGTGTTAGTGACTGCTTGGACTCGGGTTGTTGTTTAAAGGGTCCGTGTTATCCAAGGTTTCACTGTAATTATCGCATTAGTACAAGCAGAAATTGCTACTGTTTGCCTTGTTCGTTAGGGGAAGAGCAGACTTGTTGTTTATATTTTCTTGTAAACGATTCGAGGCTGGATTCTACACAGTGCGCATTTTTAGTAGATTCTTTTTCCCAGACACCACTCTGTTACAAAACCAGTATTGCCCTTTTTAATTGCTGATTTACTTTAAATACATTTTTCGTGTTGTGGAACCTAATTAGCAATAAATAATTGGACACAGATTGTTTCTATGTGATTCTTTCAATATGTTCATTTTTCTCCATTAGTAGAATACCATTGACTAAGAGGCCAAGAGGTCACGTTGTCATCTGTTTGTCAGTATCTTAACCGTGATTACTGAGAATATTAATCCCCCACAAATCCATATCTTTTCACCCTGGGTGAATATCCTTAAGGTAATGTCAAGAAGAACAACAATTTATTTGTGCTTGAGAAAATACCCTATTCATCAAGGCCCGTTATAAGATGATCGGTACTGGTTCTGATGGTGTGTTGTTAATGATCAGTGTAAGAAATGTTCTTAAACTAACAGAGTTCAGTCATATGGCCAATAATGGAACCTGCAACACATTTTTATCTATAACATTTGCAGACCTCCATCCACCTACAAAAGCCAGTAGAATTTCTGAGCAGCTATGTAAGAACACCGGATATTCTCCACAGACCAGGTGAAGCAGTTGGAGACGGTCAGTTCCCTGAACTGTGAGATGGACTGCATGTCTGCCACAAAACCACCTCTGCACTGCTATGGAATGGTGGCCTCACCTGTTTTACCGTCTTGGTCAACCTGTATTAACTTTCTGCCGATTAAACCTGACCTGAGCGCTCATTCTGCATGGAGACACTTAATTGCATGCTGCCCGTGGTGCCAGAGCTTCACTGGGGAGCTAATAACCGCTGGTTTCAATAGGAGAAGCCATGCATGAACTGCATGTGTACTGCAAAACTTTCCAGCATTTTCCTGTCAGTTTGGCTCATTATTTTAATCACCTCGGAAATTGTGCTTTGTGAACTAAACAATGCACTTGCCTGAGTGAAATAATTAGTTGTGTTACTTCTAAGAATTGAGGATGATATTGTTTGTTCTTTATATACAATTCCATTGAGTGATTGTTGAATATTTTACTAAATAATCGTTACTAACTTTATAGCAGATTATAGCAATGTATTCATAATGCCTAATCACACATTACTATTCAGAGGAACACGTGTTTTTTCTGCGCACCTGTTATATGACTTTTGTGTGTTGCGTTTATTGGAGCTGATCCTATGTCAATTTGGAGGTTAGTGACATCCGTAGTTTTCTAATGTGTCCTCGCTAACGTGGCCCTTTTATTGTGAAGGTATCGGAGGAGGCTGGTTATATATAGATCTACATCAGATCTGACTGTGTATTCATACTACTCACAGTCCACATGATTAGTCTGTGACCGCTTGACATCATGATTGTAATGATCTTGAATAAATCAGTGTTTTTTCCGGGGACCTATGGGACCTTTGTCTAACAAAAAGGCTGTTTTACACAGGCAGACCAATCCAGTTTGTTTTGTCTGGTTATTGACAGAAACCAGACCTGAATAATCAATAGACTAGTTCCTTATGGACTGGGTGGGGTGGTGGGTTGCTAGTGTAAAGTCAGTCTTACTGGTGGGTGTCGTAGTACATTATGGGAGGTGTTGATTTAGCCTCCCGTCTTGCACGAGGTTTTCTCGGGACCGAACACAGAAATGGTCACCTTACAAATATTCCATGAGAGAATATTGGCTACCCTAAAGTCATTACGTTAACAAGCTTCCATTTTAAATATGGTTTTGTTCTCGCGGTGATTTCCCTGGGTGTTTCCTTTCAAATCCTGGACAATCATGTCTGTATAATTATTGGTTTGTGTTTGTTGTTAGATTTGTTTACTCACAAAGCAGTTAATAGACCAGGTTTGTGCATTCATCCATTTCTGAATGGTTTACTGTAAATGTAACTGGACAGTAGAATGAAGAGGTCAACATTTGAAATAAACAGATCACTTCTATCGAGCGAAACGCCAAGAACGATAAGCAGATGGTGGCTATGAGTGGAGACCCATTCTTCACATGTGGACTGACCCATACTGTCAATGTTGGACTAACGAACCCTTATATAAAGATGAATTCTGCTTCTGTTTTTGCTGTGGTCACTTCTGTTAATGAAGGTCATTTTGTATTTTTCTTTCATATATATTCAGTTCCCCATTACCATGTTGCCAAAGCAGCAGCTACCCTCCCGGTGGTTCACAGAGAATTAGAAGACAAAACAACATACAAAACTTTGTGCATAATACCAATCTGCATTGCAACGTTAAATGTCTGAATAATGTCACTTTACGTTGCATTTTCATGACGTTACATTTTGCAATGCTAATGACGATCAGGGTTTGTTCTTTTAAGTCCCTGCTGTGCCGTATGTTTTCCTTCACCTTTTTATTGCATCTGACTACGAGGTTCTGATATTTCTGGGTCAGGATAGGGTTAGGTTTATGTTTAGGTTTATGTTTAGGTTTATGATGAGGAGCGTTGGGCCAGTTAAGGAAAAATGGTCAATCCCAATCTCTGACCCGGCAAGGTAAATATCTCTCTTAAACCTAAATGCTAAAAGGTTGTTGCCGTAAATAAATGGTAAAATAGTAGTTACATTAACCGGGCATATTTAGCGTTGTTCTGCCCCTCATCCGTAGTGTATTTATTGTAATAGTTTCTTCCAATGACCAGTAGTGATGTGGTCAGTCTCTTTTTCTCATAAGATCTTGACAACATGAAGTTGTTGATAATTTATGCCTTCCTTGTACAACGACCAGATAGCTTTGTTATTAGCAAAATTAAAATTCGATAATGTCCTTCTTTGCAGCACCCGACCATAAATACAGGTCAGTAGTCCAGGTGAGGTAGGACACAGGCTTGTACAACATGTTTGGTTGGTTGTTAGGTCGAGATAGCAGAGCAGAGCTCTTACCCGTTTAGGAACCATTGTATAATGTTTTAACCACGATAGCTTGCAATCTCGATTAACTTCCAGCAATCTGCAAGACTAGATAAAGATTGGGTTTAGGGTTAAGCAAATGGTTTGTTCCAAATACAATGTTTTTTGAGCTATTTAAAAAACATTTAATTGCTAGTAGTTCATTCTTAAAACAGACTGAGCTTTGGTTAAGGGTTGCAATTATTTCCTTTGTTGTTGTAGTTGACATATATCATATCACAGCAAACATACAGGCTTTATTCAAGACCAGTGGAAAGTCCTTATTAATTAACAAAAACAGAGGACAACACGGACGTCTGTAGGTCCAGATAATGTCTTTGTTCTGTCAGATAGGTAACTCTCAGTCTATGCTATGGAATAGGGTGATGTGCGATTATTCTGTGTGTCAGGTTATGATCAATAATTAGTAGATTTACTGATATTAGATGTCATGTTTGGTGCGTTGTCTAAACTTTTTTCCACTTTCAGAAGGAATGGAAAGTCAGTTATGAATATAGCGTTTTTTGGTGTCTGGCTTGTAATAAAAAATAAATAATTTGTAGTTATTTCTCATGTAGGCTACCTGTGTTGTCTGGTCCTGTGGAACCTTAAACACGTTCCTCCGCCCGGAGCTATAGTGCAGCCCCTTCACAGAACCTACAAGTGTTCCCCTCTTCCTCGCCGCCGTCTGGCCAGAAGCAACAGTGCCTAATCATCTAATCATTACTTCACAGTGCTCTATAAATGGAGCTCCAGGTATGTGTGAGCGGGTGACATGGGAGACGGGGGGTGGTGGTGGTGATGGCGGTGGTGGGGGGCTGTGGTGGAATCGCACCTCGCCGGAAAACTTTGCCAAACACACTCCTCATCACAGTGAAGTGTGGGGAGCCGAGGAGGGGGAGAGGGGCACAGGTCAGTTGAGCTGTGAATAGGCCTCATCAGTGAAGGGTGAAGGATCACATCCTTATATTAGTTACACCCGAGTCACCCTCGGCGACCCAAGGAAAATAAGCCGCTTAACGCAATTATTTGCAATCAGTAAATGTGGTATTCATTATAAAATAACCCTAACCCTTTTTTTCTTACCTCAACATAATTTGCTATTGTTCGTGTGAAAAAGCCACACAAAAGAACAGTTTTTAAGTGTTATTGTGGAGAGCAGGGCTTCTGTTGAAGACACTTGCTTGGCAGCTTAGAAAGTCTGATTAAACTTTGAAATTGTGAGCGGATTCTTATTATCCACTGGCCCTTGCTGAGAGGGAAAATGCTAGGCTTGTTGAGCACCTTTTCTATTGGAATGATTTGTAAATATAAGCTTTTGAAGTATAGTACTGTACAAGCTCATGAATATTTCAATTTGTGGCATCTGATGGTGCCATGGTAATCCTTTGATAACTTTAGATTATTTGCATCTTTCATTTTTGATTTTAGGTTGATCGACAACGCTGACTTGCCTCCTACAATCTACACATGTATTCCATACTGGTGTGTCCGAATAAAGGGTTAAAGCTGCTGCTGATACTATTCTAATGAGAAGCTGTGTATTAATATTTAAATGACTCATACAATTAATTGATTGTAAATTAGGTCCAACCAAAATGTATATGTCTTTATCCCCTTCTGACAGAACACTTATAGACGACGTAAAGGTCATAGCAGAAGTCTTTCACAATAAAGGCCCAAAGAATGGTTGCAGTAGTTTAGTGCCTTGCTCCAGGTCATAATGCCAGCCACTGGAGTCTTTTGCTCCCCAGCTTATTTCCAGACAGCTTTTTCTTGTCAGACCCAGGATTTGAACCAGCAACACTCTGGTTGCTGGCTGGCCTTTCCAACCACTAACCTTTGGCAAACAACAACCGCCCGAGATGTTTGTCTGTACATCTGTGTTTGTCTTAGTTTCATTTGTTGACAGGAAATATATGGAGCCCAAACTCTTATACATGCTGCTGTCTGTTTTGGTCTGGCTGTGCTATTTAGTAATGCCAAAGAAATATCAGTGTAATTAGCAATTCCCTCACGTTGCTATACGTTGTTTCGCTCTGCGTATTTCTGCCTTCCAGATAGTAATGCAATTAAGCACAACATTTTTTTCTCGCCCCAGAATTGCTTAAGTAGATGTAATTAAGGAGTACATGTGGTGATGAGAGGAGTAGAACTTCAAGAACATAGTCATAAACCTCTATAATATATAATCCCCACATAAAATAGCTGTTTTGTTCTGCAGTTCATTCTTAAATCCTGTTAAAGTGCATTATATGGTGGTGTAATACATACAATCATGGACACATTATATTATTATTATTTTCATTGCACACTATTATTTTTCTAATCTCACCAGCCGTGTTAGTCTTTTGAACCAGGTGGAAATATTAAAAAAATTGTCCTGTTTTTTTTAAATCCATCAATAGCTTTTTCCCAGGTCATAGCAGAGTGAAGTCATAGGGGAGCAGGGAGAGTCTGAATACGTCCACCGTGTGAAAACTGTCTGAAGCAGGAGGCGCCGGTAGTTACCATCAGCCATATATGATCAGTGACAATTGAAATAAATAATTCATGATCGGGGAAATGAGTCTAATTAGCAGGCAGTTTGGGCCTTTTGATAAAGCTGATGACTAATTCTGTGAAGGGCAGGAAGCTCTGTCATCAGTCAGCCCTGAACAGATTAGCATCTATTACGAATGAGGGACGTGTGAACCCTGGTGAAACCGACTGTGTCCCGGAGACAAACTCAATAATTCCTGCGACGGGACAGACTTCACCTCCCCCTTCCGTCCACCCTCAGGCAACTCTACACACACTTGTACACACGCTCTCGGTCCAACAGGGCTGTTGTGGGCAGGTGTGGTCACGATACTGCTGTGGAGGTTCCTGCCCCTCTGTCCATCAGTCTGACAGCCGTGGAAATACATATTGCCATAGTACACAGTCTTCTAGTTCTGGTAGTATGATGCAAAACTTCCAGAGTTGAGCCATATATTTTCGCTGATGAGAGCCCAACACAATGAAGGCCAATTAGAAGCCAGTGTGGTGGAGGTGGTGGTGGAACTGGTGGAGGTGGGCTGGTGTGAGGTGCTGGGGGACAAGCGAGGGCCCCGGGTGTCAGGGGGACAGGAGTGGGCGGGACGTGTCTGTCGAGTGCATTGGGAAAGATAACAATAAATGGCTAATAATGACACTTAATGAGCTTGATTAAGTTGATTTGTTATGGAAAAAACTAAGCAGCCAAGGATGGATGTAGGCGATGTAATGAGAGATTCATTTTAATAGATAGCGAATTCTGTAGGGCTTTGAAACACAATGGGACTAGAGGGGAAATTAGTGTAAGGTACAAAGGGATGCTAAATTATTCTTACCAGGCACATTTTTAATAATTACGAAAACGGAATATCATCCTCCATTTAGCTGAGCACACATTGCCTGTGTTATGCTTACAGATGTACTGAATATTCTTCATATTGTGTTTCGTACTATTTTCCAACTGTCCTTGGGTTGATTAGTCGAACGCACATATTTCTCTTGAGGGAACAAGCGGAGAATGTTGCCATGTGAATATAGCATATTTCTATTATGGATGTGGTGATGGCTGTCAGGTAATTATAGCCGCTCAGTGTTGAAGGCTGGAGGATTCTTTTCATTCCATCTGATAATTGACTATGAATGGGTACAGAGTGTTATATACAGATCCTATAGGCTCACTTTCCGTTCCACGGTAACAGTGGAAAAGATGACAGACCCGAGCTAGAAGACCCACGGCGACCCTGTAAACAAAATATGATATCATAGGACGCTTGTCAGCGCTTTTGAATATGCTTCTCCCAATTTTCCTTCGAAAGTGACAGAAGGGAAGTTTAATTAAGAAAGAACCTGTTGAGGTGATTTCCAATCATGGTCTTCAGAATAAGTGCATTCAGCGTATTCATCTCCAGGCAATATCCACTCTCTTTATCCAAGTGTGTGCTGGAGTTCTCTAGAGGGAACCCAGTTAATTGAATACATTAAAGGGGAACGCCGGGGGCATTATTTATTTTTCAACTTTTCTTAGATTTGTTTAAATGAGACCTACTGCTGTTTGGCCGCTTGTAAAGTCTTGAGGGTCCCTACACTGAAAGTGATGGGTATCAGTGGCGGGTATTGGCGGCGGGTATCGGTGGCGGGTATCGGCGGCGGGTATCGGCGGCGAGTACCGGCGGCGGGTATCGGCGATGGGTATTGTGATGGGTACCGGTGATGGGTACCGGTGATGGGTACCGGTGATGGGTACCGGTGATGGGTACCAGTGGCTAAAGCACAGACTCAGTGGAATCCAACCTCTTACCTGTTTGGACCTTTGTGAAAAGACAATGTCAATCAATTGTCAGTCATTCATAAACATCATGAATGGCATTGAAGCATTAGGCCTTTAATTCCTCTGTTTGACCCTGTTTAGGATGAACTTGCATTGTGTGTGTGTGGATCTACATTCAAGAATACACAAAGGTGAATAGTCCTGATCTTCCAGTTCTTCCTTTATGTGAGTATTTTTCTCTTTACCAGGATTGTACCCTCCATCTCCTCTGGCCTGTCTGGTCTTTCATGCAAGCCACCAGAGGGTGCGACTGACATTGTCATCAGTATGACTATCCTTTGGTGAGCCGAGATATCCTGTTGTCATTCTAACCATGCAGTACTGATAGGTGGGGCTGTGAATGGAGTTGCAAAACTATTTTAGAAAGATAATTGAGTGTAATATAGTGCACTCCATAAGTACGTTCACACTGCAGCCGCTGGGGATCAGAAGGGGATAAGGCAGAAGTCATATATATTGTGCTTGAACATAATTTACAATCAATTAATTGTGTGAGTGATTTTAAATATAAATGCACAGCTTCTCATTAGAAGAGTATTCGCTGCAGCTTTAACCCTTTAGTCGGACACACCAGTATGGAATACATGTGTAGATTGTAGGAGGCAAGATCAACTAAACATCAAAATGAAAGATGCACATAATCTAAAGCTGTCAAAGGATTACCAGGACGTTTTTACTTTTGGCTCTGTACTGCAGCCTAATGGATTTGCAATGATTAGCATTTATTTGAAGGTCCATCTAACATTTTGGATAATCCATTTATGAATGAAACATTTGTACATAGTCACCACATTTAGGGATTTAGCCCAGCAATTGCCAATGATCTCCAAAGCCAAAAGAGAGCTCTAAAGTGGAAAACAAAATAAGGCTCACCATAATAAAGACAAACCAGCATAGATGTATCAAAGAGATCAAAAAAATTCTCTAGGACGTAGCTTGAATGTGACACCCAGGAGACATCAGCAAAACTACAGCGGCTGGACAGTAAGGCACAAACTGACTGTTAATAATAATCAATGCCGAAATCAAAATTCACTTAAGGTCGTGGTTTTGGGGTGGGTTTTGGATTCAGGTTAGGGATTTGGGGTGGGTTTTGGATTCAGGTTAGGGATTTGGGGTGGGTTTTGGATTCAGGTTAGGGATTTGGGGTGGGTTTTGGATTCAGGTTAGGGATTTGGGGTGGGTTTTGGATTCAGGTTAGGGTTTTGGGGTGGGTTTTGGATTCAGGTTAGGGATTTGGGGTGGGTTTTGGATTCAGGTTAGGGATTTGGGGTGGGTTTTGGATTCAGGTTAGCGATTTGGGGTGGGTTTTGGATTCAGGTTAGGGATTTGGGGTGGGTTTTGGATTCAGGTTAGGGATTTGGGGTGGGTTTTGGATTCAGGTTAGGGATTTGGGGTGGGTTTTGGATTCAGGTTAGGGATTTGGGGGTGGGTTTTGGATTCAGGTTAGGGATTTGGGGTGGGTTTTGGATTCAGGTTAGGGATTTGGGGTGGGTTTTGGATTCAGGTTAGCGATTTGGGGTGGGTTTTGGATTCAGGTTAGGATTTGGGGTGGGTTTTGGATTCAGGTTAGGGATTTGGGGTGGGTTTGGATTCAGGTTAGGGATTTGGGGTGGGTTTGGATTCAGGTTAGGGATTTGGGGTGGGTTTTGGATTCAGGTTAGGGATTTGGGGTGGGTTTTGGATTCAGGTTAGGGATTTGGGGTGGGTTTTGGATTCAGGTTAGGGATTTGGGGTGGGTTTTGGATTCAGGTTAGGGATTTGGGGTGGGTTTTGGATTCAGGTTAGGGATTTGGGGTGGGTTTTGGATTCAGGTTAGGGATTTGGGGTGGGTTTTGGATTCAGGTTAGGGATTTGGGGTGGGTTTGGATTCAGGTTAGGATTTGGGGTGGGTTTGGATTCAGGTTAGGGATTTGGGGTGGGTTTTGGATTCAGGTTAGGGATTTGGGGTGGGTTTTGGATTCAGGTTAGGGATTTGGGGTGGGTTTTGGATTCAGGTTAGGGATTTGGGGTGGGTTTTGGATTCAGGTTAGGGATTTGGGGTGGGTTTTGGATTCAGGTTAGGGATTTGGGGTGGGTTTGGATTCAGGTTAGGGATTTGGGGTGGGTTTTGGATTCAGGTTAGGGATTTGGGGTGGGTTTTGGATTCAGGTTAGGGATTTGGGGTGGGTTTTGGATTCAGGTTAGGGATTTGGGGTGGGTTTGGATTCAGGTTAGGGATTTGGGGTGGGTTTTGGATTCAGGTTAGGGATTTGGGGTGGGTTTTGGATTCAGGTTAGGGATTTGGGGTGGGTTTTGGATTCAGGTTAGGGATTTGGGGTGGGTTTTGGATTCAGGTTAGGGATTTGGGGTGGGTTTGGATTCAGGTTAGGGATTTGGGGTGGGTTTTGGATTCAGGTTAGGGATTTGGGGTGGGTTTTGGATTCAGGTTAGGGATTTGGGGTGGGTTTTGGATTCAGGTTAGGGATTTGGGGTGGGTTTTGGATTCAGGTTAGGGATTTGGGGGTGGGTTTTGGATTCAGGTTAGGGATTTGGGGTGGGTTTTGGATTCATGTTAGGGATTTGGGGTGGGTCTGGTGCATTCCTCCCCGTAAATAAACACAGGCAAAATTGGATCATTGTGGGTAAAGGTGTTACACTACAGCCTTGAACCTTTCAGTTGTTACACGTTCCATGGATTACCAGAATAAATAATAATATAATTGGTTATTTTTTGTCCCCAGCATTTATATAGGAGCTATATCCATTGATGGAACTTCACATAGTGTCGCCATATGACATGATTCCCAGACTCAGAGCCCTTGCTTCTTCCCAGAGGGCACCAGACTAGATCCTAGGACATTGGTCATTAGTCATCATGTTCTTCACCGGTTTTCACATTCATCACAGAGACCCAGGAAACATACTCACAACTTGCACATGCACATTAATAACAATCTGCACAATTCATCTTATGGGCACAAAATGAATGTTCCTCATTTTATGTGATTGTTCATTTTTGTCACCAGGCTGCACTCCCTTTCCATTTTCCCAACATGCCGTGCTCCTAGATTGACCTGAGATTCTAAAGGTCTTTGTACAACATGGACGTCAACAGAAAATCATTATCCTTGAGATATGACCTGAAAGCTAATCATATATTTGGCCGCTAATTTATTTAGTACACTTTCTGCAAACAGGTAACTAAACTAAGCATATCCGCATAATCTCAGGAATTTCTCTTTTCCCGTTAAAAGGGGCCTTTGAACATCAATGGACCTTGCCACAATTTCTCTCTGAATATGTAAAACACTGTAATTTGAGGATTGAGATCCCTTTTAATAAAGAGACTAAAGCAGAGATTTAAAATGAACATGGTGATTAAGAGCAAATGTGCTGGGCATTTATATAGCAGGACTGCAAGATAATGAATAAAGATTCATGCTTTAGACCCACATTTTAATTTTGCACCAAATGTGCCTGATGTAGGCACCATTTAATCACCTTACTGACAGGAGTAACTGCTTTCATTTAACCTTGACTGAAGATCATGAATTCTAACGTGTTTAATTGGATACATCATTTAACAGAATGAACAGAGCACATTTTCCCCAATTCAAAGGCTCTGATTGGCAGACAGTGGCAGTAAGGCCCGCTACAATTAAAGCTGATCTGTATTCACTGCCCCTGTCACCCAGCTCCATAAGTGATGTGACTGTTTGATCATCGCTGCAGAGGAACTTTGCTGAACTTCACCTTGTTTTGAAAGGGCTAGACGTTGAATGAAAGGAGAAGGTTAGGGAGGCCCTCCAGGGTGGACACACACAAGCCCTGTAGGTGCCAGCGATGCCCCCCACCTCTGGCCTAACCGCAGTCATCCTCCGGATCCCTGACAGGGAAATGACAGTGCGAAAGACAACACTCTTTCACTGCATTATGTTTGTTATCGTCAGGAGCGTAATTGAAATGTTTCAGAATCAGGAAATTGACAATGCCATTTCCCCAGACTTTGGCAATAATGACTGAGTCTCGTAGCCCTCCACAGACAATTGCCCCAATGATGTGAAAACTGTGTCAAGTGGCACATAGTCAAATGTGTTGCAGACACTTAATTGTTTTCTTGCCTTCGACTCTAGAGAGAACAAATGTAATCTATGAGCCAGACATCTCCTCAGCCATGAAGCCCAACCAGCCAAAGCATGTTTGGTTAAGCAACCAAGCTCCGGGGTTAAATTTCATATTTTGCAATTACAGTTTTTTTTCTTCTGGATACTGTAATACGTTATTTAAATGATTATAGCTTTGGGATGTTTCTGGGACCATGCATACAGGATTTTATATGGTGCAGCTTAAACAGTCCATGTGTGAATCAATGCCATATAGATTACTGGCTAATGGATGTATAACCATGACAATTCCATCATTCATTTGTACCTCTGTTTAGAGTAAAGCCCCTTGGCAGGGTGCCATCCCCTTTCTTGTCTATGCAGTATGTGACACTAAACATATAGATGTGGAACAGTACGTCTCATCCAATGTAAGTCTGGAACATGTTGAAACATATACTTCCTGATTTGTTTTCCAAGTAGGATGTTCTTTGGAATATATAGATATGGCTATCGATCTACAGCAGGTAACGTGGACAACAAAACTCCTGCCTCAAAAGCTGTAGGGATGATGACATTGTGGTCTGGCCAGCTGGGTTTGATCACCACTGACATTCAGAAACAGAAGAAAGCCATGTTCTAGGAAATGCATTTTACGGGAACCAAATGAGATCCAGTCCAGTGTTCATTCTGCTTCACCGCAAACCACATGGGTTGCTTTATAGGGTTGAGAATAATCTTAACATTATAGAGTTGTCTTCAGTGCTAATTGTCTAAGAGCTCTTTTGTTTTTCTCCCATTCTTTTTACTTCACAGTGGCTACCTTAAATGTTTTCTGTGGTTCCTTTCTCAACCAATAGCTTTTTGAAGATGTAGTATGGCAACCATGACAGCAGCGTTATTTTAACATGTGGTTGAACCGGTCCAAATGTTTTTCAGTTACTTTCAAAACTCATAGTTGAACGGTATTACAGCGCAAAGAAGCATGCGTAGGTGCTTCCATGACGGATTGATAACGTTGGGTTTAAGACTAAATAAGACTCTAACGTTAAACAAGTGGTCCTTTGGAAAGTGGGAGGTGCCATGGAAACGGTTGAAATCCTTGCTCACGTCGATCGACGTGGAAATGAAATGAGAATAAAATATTCAAATACTAGTCAGGTTTTGCACTGACGTTAAGCAGAAACTGGTACCCACCCACACAAAAACAATGAATTTAAGTACCCACAAAAACAACTCCAGAAACATATTCAGATGATCTGGATATTAGTTCCAGACAGCATGTTAAGCACCACTTCAGTACTGAGAATGTTCCCACATATTACAGTTTTTTTATTGCTTGTAAAATATCACAACTCTTAGTACAAAACTCAAAGCAGATCATCAAAAGGCAGAATGCCTACAAGCCTTTTGATAAGCTTCTCTGTCAGAGGGGTGGTGGGCATGGTAACTGTCATGGAGGTGGGCATGGGCACCAACAGAGGGGTTGGAGAGGTGGGCATGGACACCAACCGAGGGGTCGTAGTGGTGGGCATGGACACCAACAGAGGGGTCGGAGAGGTGGGCATGGGCACCAACAAAGGGGTCAGAGAGGTGGGCATGGGGCTCCAACAGAGGGGTCAGAGAGGTGGGCATGGGGCTCCAACAGAGGGGTCAGAGAGGTGGGCATGGGGCTCCAACAGAGGGGTCAGAGAGGTGGGCATGGGGGTCCAACAGAGGGGTCAGAGAGGTGGGCATGGGGGTCCAACAGAGGGGTCAGAGAGGTGGGCATGGGGCTCCAACAGAGGGGTCAGAGAGGTGGGCATGGGGCTCCAACAGAGGAGTCAGATAGGTGGGCATGGGGCCCGTCAAAACATTGATCGTCAAAAAGAGAGCGAGGCAGAACTGTTGTCTCTAATGAAGTATGGGTCATTATCGTTGGTCTTGTGGTGAACCGAGGACTTACCAAGGCAGAGGTCGGCAGATTAGTTGATCCTAAATCTAAAAAGATAATGGCATGTGATTACATCAGTGTAGACCAATTTCAAGCATGGATTTGCGATGCCAAAAGATTTTTCACATGGTGCATGAACAATGAGGACATTCTTGATCCAATATTATGTTTGCTAAAAGTTATGTTTTGTTTTCATTTACAGTAGTAGTTAATCATTTGTTTGACTGTATTTACAGTAACTGTTTACATTTGATTATAGAGAGTATACCTGTGTTACTTTTATATCTGAGCAAATTTTCTCAAATGCTTGTAGAGGATGTCTTTGATCACAACCTGATTACACAGGACAGATGTAACAGTAAGGAATTGATCTGAATTGAGCTTCTGTAAATGTTGGTTAATGTAAGTGTATTGTGATAACAGTAATTTTTCTTCTACAGTACTGTAGCATATTAACTTTAGCAATTATAAATAAGATTTGAAACATGTATCTTGCATTGTTTGTTATTGGATTCACTTGTAGCTAAAACGCTAAACTGAAAAGATATCATTATGTTGTGTTTTGGTGATTTAACCAAATGTTCTCATGACATTTCATGAGAATCGTATATTTTGAATCAATAGTTTATTGGTGAGAGATGTTTATGGCAAGTTTTGACTGAAAAACTAGTTGCGTCACAAGTGTAATGAGTTTGGAGTTTTGTTCTGAGAGTTGTGTGGTTTTACCACATAGTTGCAATAATAGTACCAAAGCGATCAAAAAAAACTGTAAGACTTTCAAGATCAGATTTATTTGAGACAACAAATTGTTTCTGCAATTATAGTTAAATACTTGTGGCTAGCTATAAAAAAGAATGCTTTGTTTTCCAATGATTTCTTTTTCCAAATAAGAAGACATTGTTCAGATATACTGACCAAAATCCTAATTACCAACCTCTTTTGACATCTATGTGTTTGTTATTGGTTTAAAACTGAAGTTCTCTATTATGCATGTGTTTGTGATTGGTTGAGACTGTGGTTCTGTATTATGCATGTGTTTGTGATGGGTTGAGACTGTGGTTCTGTAATATGCATGTGTTTGTGATTGGTTGAGACTGTGGTTCTGTATTATGCGTACGTTTGTGATTGGTTGAGACTGTGGTTCTGTATTATGCATGTGTTTGTTATTGGTTGAAACTGAAGTTCTGTATTATGCATGTGTTTGTGATTGGTTGAGACTGTGGTTCTGTAATATGCATGTGTTTGTGATTGGTTGAGACTATGTTTCTGAAATATGCATGTGTTCGCTGTTGGTTGAAACTGAGGTTCTGTATTATGCACATGTTTGTGATTGGTTGAAACTGAAGTTCTGTATTATGCATGTGTTTGTGATTGGTCGTGACTGTGGTTTTGTATTATGCATGTGATTGTGATTGGTTGAGACTGTGGTTCTGAAATATGCATGTGTTCGTTGTTGGTTGAAACTGAGGTTCTGGGTTATGCATGTGTTTGTGATTGGTTGAAACTGTGGTTCTGTTTTATGCATGTGTTTGTGATTGGTCGAGACTGTAAGTCATTGCTTGCATTGTCGCCTGTATCTGGTACTGCTGCCTATTAGCCTGTGCTCTGGGTTCATGACCAGCAATGAATTGTGTGTTGTAAGGAGAGAGTTAATGAAGTAAAAATTAATGACGCACGTGAGTACGACCAACTCGGGGCTGTAAGCTCCTTCAATGCTCCTCTTGAAAATGTATGATCTCAATAAAATCAATGCAATGTACCAGTTCTCACTTAAGGTAAGATTAGATTTACCCATTCCAGCAACCCCCCCGCACGTCATAATTAGCCCCTCCTTGTTTCAGGCCATAGTGACAAGTTGGAATCCCATCATTTCCATATTGCTCCTCTTTATTTAATTAATACTTTCACAAGACTGTACACACTGATGGTGTCATATCCCCCAGGCCTCTAATCCCTCTGACCTGATGAAGTGAGTGACAAACACCTCAAACTCAACTCAAACTCGTCCTCCAACTTCTCAGCTCTCCTCTTCAAACTCGTCCTCCAACTTCTCAGCTCTCCTCTTCAAACTCGTCTTCCATCTTCTCAGCTCTCCTCTTCAAACTCGTCTTCCATCTTCTCAGCTCTCCTCTTCAAACTCGTCTTCCATCTTCTCAGCTCTCCTCTTCAAACTAGTCCTCCTTCTCAGCTCTCCTCTTCAAACTCGTCCTCCATCTTCTCAGCTCTCCTCTTCAAACTAGACCTCCTTCTCAGCTCTCCTCTTCAAACTAGTCCTCCTCTTTCTCTTCAAGCTAGTCCTCCTTCTCCTCAGTTCTTCTCTTCAAACTAGTCCTCAAACCGGTCACGCTATCTTTAAACAATTCTTCTTATAATTTCTACAAAGTGTCTGAAACATTTCACATGGGTTTTAGTCCATGTTGACACAATTGCCTCATGCAGTTGCTTCAGGTTGAACAGCAGTCAATCAATGCTCCAAACTAGGGATGCACCAATTGGGAAATTCTGGGCCGGTGTTGATGTTTAAAATAACAATTTAGCAGATGCCGATGTGTAAAATTCTTATTACTTAGCTTTTTTGTCATTTATTCCCCATTTAGCGGCTGGGAAACAAAGAAATGTTCATTCCAAAAATGAACTACAAACAGCTCATTCTGCCTCATCGCAAATCTGCTCTGCTGGTTGAAGGTCTGGGGACCGTTTCTTCCACTCAAGAACTGAACCAGCATAGGCTTGGTTTTTCCACTCAAATGTCCAGAGTTGATGATCAAGTGCCCAGTGGAGCTGGTTTCGCTTGTTTTCATCTGATAAGAGTGGAACCTAATGTGCTCCAATAGCCCATCTGTGACAAGTGCTGTGTTGTTTTGTAAGCTCCATTTGCCAGACAATGGAAAAGACAGAGAAAACGTTTGGTTGGTAGGGCTTTGGGACGGCAGTACATGTGCTACAGCAGTACATGTGCACTGAAAGCTGTGGCTTACACCACTGGTCAACCCCAGGGCCACATCATTATATTACACACTAGTTTTATTTTCAGTGTTATGTTTAACTCTTTGCTTACATTAGCGTAACTAGCAATAATGGTAATATTAGAAATTGATTCACTGATTACTGTTTTGGACAGTAATATTTACAAAATTAATGAATACAGATTCTGATCTCAGTGACAGAAATTCTGTAAAAATAAATAAAACATTTATTTTGAATAAAATAAAAAAACACAAGGGCAATAATCCTGCTAACCAACAACAGCTCTGCCTCCTACATCATGGTGGGAGACCAGTGGCTGGACTGAGCTTTGGGCAACAGGATCTTTGACAGGCCAAGCCCAGGTGATGAGGTTAGGCAACATCACCTCCACTGTGCCGACCCCCAGGGCTGAATACCCAACCCCTGTTGTTCTTCCTGTTCACCTGTGACTGCTTGGCCACAATCCACTCCAATGCTTATTATAGAAATGTGGTTAATCATATTTCCACCCTACAGGGATACGGAGAGGAAGTTAGAACTCTGGTAGAGAGGTGCCTGATAAAGATCACCCGAACACTCTTGAGAATGCATGTTACGGCCACCAGCGCTCACGGTTAGTTGTCTCCCGAGCGGGGGTGGGAGTTTGAGTTAAGGTCAGGACATTTAACCCATACGATGCCACAGAAAGGCCACAAAGACCATAATGAACCTTAGCTACCTTCTAGCTGACTGAGAATTTCAGGAGGGTCGAAACAAGGACACATAGACAGAAAAGCCATCAGACTGTTAAACTATCTGCCCGACCATCAATCTGCCCTTAGAGCTCATTTGCACACGGACATAAGCACACACACACACTTACACAAAACACACAACCAGCTCATTTATGCATGCTAATCTGGGACATAGTCAATCACACTCTGGGGACAGTCTCTCTTATGTTTACTTTTAAACAAATACCCGGACAAAACACACCGAACACAAACACGTTAAGTCTCTTTGCTTATCCCCATCCCAGCATACATTTAGACAATCGGTTTGATTGTATTCACACTGTTATTTAATCTAGTCTTTAGAGGTTTTTAAAGGCATGCATCATGCTACACTAGTGACATCAACTGCTTTAATGTTCATGCCGCCATAGAAAAGCTGCTTACATGGATTGGCAACACATCCCGGAAAGAATTGCTTTCATTGACTAAAGCCAAATGGATTTGTTGTTTGTCTGAACTTACAGGTAAATCGTTACCATGATCTCAACGAGAAGTTGTTTCTGCTGCTCTGTGGAAGAGAGAGTCACCGAAAGTTGATGCAGTCTAACAAGGTAACGCCGTCTATGGAGTTTCCTGTATTAGAGCTCCCCCTTCAGGAAGTTAGTGTATTGGGTAACTTGGATCAAATGAAGTAACTAAATAGAAATGAGACATTTCAAATGTAGTTAGGCTGTGAAACAACATTGTCTGTTGGTGTAATCTGCTACAATAAATGTGTGGAGCATGAAGCGCTGGTCACAGGGATCAGACTTGATAACAGATAATGCATGTGATCTCAGAACAGTGAGGTGGAGCTCAACCAATGAATGTAATTAAGATTCTGCACTAGCATATAGCCTAACCGTGGCTTTTTAACATTTTACAATTATGTTTACTACTAATAAAAAAACAGCTCAGTAAAACTATTCATGGCATTAAACATTTGCCCCTTGGTAAACAACAAAATCTCTGGATAAGGAAGTGTGCTAAAATAACAGAATTGTCAAGTTCAGCTTGGTGATGGGTTTCCCCCCTCTGTGAAGAATTCTCTATTTATAATGTCATCTTATCACGCTGCCTTTGAAGGCCACAGCAAGTGCACTTATGCCTTCCTTTGTTAGAGTGTGTTAGCAATTTCCTCAGAGATGGAGCTACTGCAAGCAGCCTATTCCCCTGAACATGTCCCAGACACCTGGACCAAACTGTTGTTTCCATCAACGCACATCCTGGAGCCAGAATAAGGAACACGTCATAAGCCTTCTATCACCCGGAGTCCCTCGCTGCAACAGCAAATCTTTCTCCGCACACTCAAGTCAGAGGAATATTTGTGTCCGCTTCCACAAGAAAGAACCGCAAAGAAAGAGCACTGTTGATGTTGTAGGCCCACAGAGCATGTTCTTGCTTTCTTTTTGTGCTTGTTTGATTCAGGCCCTACTGTCGCTCCTAACACGAAACAACATGTCAATCTAGTTATTAGTCAGCGAGCTGAAAAAGGGTGTTTATTGCGGAGGCCTGACAGTTGTGTTCTACATTGTAATTAATCTGTTGATTTCGACCTACAGATTCCATTGTGATCGTGCCTTGTGTGTTCCGTTTATTCAGCCGTTCCTCTGGCTCCACAACAATCACTCAAAACCTGCAGGACACTCAAGAAAATTAACATTAAATTACCAGCAGTATCGCCACCATGCAGCCATAATGAAAATATCAATCAATCAAACAACGAACGGAAAAAGAAAAAAAGCAGCATGTGAAATCCTTCTATGTAATCTGAAAAGCTGCGTGATCACTGTACACTAACCTCCAGCACCACTGCCCACCGTTCGACCAGCACAATATCACTATTATTAACGTTACACGGTTGTCATCGTTACTGCTCTAATTCATCAGGTCCTGGCAGAACAAGGACTCGTGGGGCTGAAGGTCCATCTGGGTGCTGTCTCCCAGGTCGGTGATGCAGCGCTGGGGATGGACGGGCAGGCCCGGGGAAGGGTTCTGTGTTGCTCAGTGTGGCGTGGCACTCGGAGCACTTCAACCCCCATTCCCTCCTTACAGGTACCCCACAGCCCGCCACTGTGCGCTACTCATTTACTGCTACACTGGTTTTCATAATTAGCGCCGCAAGGCCTCATTAAATCTGCTCTAATGAATAAATATTGTATTTCATAGCCCGATTACCAGATCAGCTCAATGCTTGAGCGTCGTAAACAATTATTTCCTTAAATATTCATCACCCCAAAGTGGATGATCATTGGTATTTAATACCAGTATTTTCAAGTGCATCTTTATTATGCTAATAATAGATTTTAAAACATTCAATTTCTAGGAGAAAAATGATTCTTTGGAAAATAGTTGTTTTTGACTGTGTGATGAAAATGCTGTAGATAACAAGGGTGAAGGCAATGCATAAAGGGTTAGTGGAGAGCAGCTGATAAAAGCATTAAAACTGATTTGCTCGTCTTGAGATAAAAAATAAGTCTGCTTTCCTTAAGCTGTAATACACAGAAGTGCTTTACGGAAGAAGGCTTTGAACAGCTTGTCTTACAAGACTTCCAAGTGTATTTACAGCTCCACCGTAAGCCAAAGCAATTTTTTTTCAACAAACGTTAAATCTGTGAACATTCAACTTGCAATTATCCCAGCCGCTAGAGGCAGTGGTGAGCACATGTACTGTCAGTTTGCTAGTGTTTTAAGCATGGCCGTACGCCACTGCCGCTAATTTAAATAATTGCAAGTTCAAATCCACAGATACTGTGATATTTTGTTACGTATTGTTTTAGCAGATTTGTAGGCTAGTACACATTTTGGTTGCGTATTGTACCCTAAAGTGACTACAGGGTACTGATTCAGCTGTCACTGTTTCTATACTGCTATATTTATCCAGATTGCAGTACCACAGAAGGCGGATTTGGTCAGCATTTAGTACTTTCTGTAAACCCAACATGGCACACTGACAATAATTTTCCAAAAAACAAACAAAGGACAATCCTATGTTTTGTAGCTACACTTTTAATAATACCAACAAAAAATGAAGTGTGCACAATAATTTCATACGCTGACTGTCAAAGCGTTAATGAATGCATGCACTCTCAGGAAATGGTGCAGGTCAAAGTACAGTTTCAAAGGCCCAAGAGAAGCCCCTGATTCACCTCAGAACACTTCCTGTGTAGTGCCACATGCCACTTGAGTGACACCTGAGAACATTTCTAGTTGCACTGTAAAGTGTAGTTGGAAAATGAAGAGAAGAAAAGTGCTTTAATAGGAGAAATGATTTACAGGTATGAGATTCCCATTAGAGACTGTTAATTGTTTCCACACCATTAGTGACAGTTATCTAATGAAGGATGTAACCAGGCGCTGTAGTATATCACAGTTCCTCGGCTTGGGCGCGGGGGGGAAACGCCGCTACCCTGCCCTTTCCTATGGAACAATATAGTGGACTAAATCCAAATGAAATCCCCAAAAAGCATTTACATGTTCACAGGTAGGTAGTGGTAGAACATGAAACATTTCATGTTTGTCATTTAGTCCTTAAAACTGCGTTAGACTATGAGAATGCAATTGCAAAATGTGGCGCTGTTTATCCCTTTTCACATTTGCTTTAACATTTTCATTATGTCCACCAACACACATGTGTTCTTTTGAAAATGCTATTTGGGATTGCATTTATTTGAATTTAGTCCACTGTATGCCTCCATACTGTCCACCCTCACCACCACAGCGGCATGATGGGACATTGGTGGACTACTGAGCCGTGTTAAGAGTATTTGTCTGACAGTGGAAATACAGAGACACTAACGGCAGAAACAATACACTTAACAGAAATGTACTTTCAATAGAAGTCCTTGAACAAGAAGAGAGACAATTTTAACAAAAAAATTACAACAGATTTCATTTTTGCTTTTAGCACCTACGGTTTTTAAAAAGTGAGATTGGTCACAAGCAATTGTAACAGTATAAACATTTTAAAAATTCATTGCAGGCGTATAAACATTACAGACCTTGAAGCCTTTTAATTGGATAACTTTATACATTTAAAACAATGTAAAATTTTAAACAGAAGAGCGTTACGGAATACAGAAACCCTTAAAAATCATCAGTCAGGTCTGGGATCAGAATAAACCCTCCAGGGTTTAATCGCTCTCCTCCATTTGCTTCTTGAGGCTGTGGAGAAAAATCCCATGTTACTAAAAACCGCAGAGAAAATACGAGGACGAAGGTTTAAGGGTTACAGCACAAGGACCATTACCTCTTGAGATAAGCATGGACATTGTCGTAGCCGTGGTATTTGGCCAGGTACACCAGGATTCCAGTTGCACAGCGACCCTCCCGCGCTCTACAAAAGCTACAGTTGCAGATCCCTCTGCATGGTGGACACTGCCACTCCTGCCAGACATGAAGACAACGTTAAAAATCAGACTGACGTCTCTTATAACAGACCAAACCACGTGAACTGTTCCTTTTGATGCCCGAGAGGTGTGCGGTACTTACAGGATCCAGCAGGGCATCGCGGACCTCCTCCCCGTAGCGGTTACGGAGACACGGGCCACAAAACTGACCCCGCACTCCCACACATTCCGGATTACGACAGTTCGTCTTTGTGTCAATGGTTTTCTGGCGGCACTGATGGCAAGTGGATCCCTGCAGAAAACGAACCAGATTGGTGAATCTGAAGAACCGGGAAGCCATTCAAATTGAACCTTTCATTAGTTTTAGAACCACTTCTTGACAATAGGAGCTCACCGTGGAGCTGTTGTAGACCTTCTCCCGGACGTGACTGGCTATCAGATCCAGCTCCGTCTGGGTGATGTCCTCCACCGGCCGGGCCACGTGGGGAATGGCCAGCACGCCGTGGTAGCTCCGCCGAGGTGCTTTCTGGAAACACAAACATGTCAACCCAACTGACACGCCAAGTTACCTACCAAACCGCGAGGTCAAAGGTCACAGTGCAACGCTTACCGCCTCATCCACTTCCTCATAGTAGCGGCTCCGGCGCACCAGGCTGAACTTATCCTCCTCCTCAGTCTCTGGAGGGGGGCTGGGGGGTCCATCCACTGAGGTACGCGAGCGAGTGTGAGGCCGGGTGGTACGTTCCGGGTTCCTCCTTCGGCATCCGGGAGTTCCCAGAGACTGGCGCGGGGCGCGACGGGGCTGGAGACGGCACCAGACATTTAGCTCAAGGACAAACATGATCGGTGAATATTTTAAGCACAGACTTTTTTTCTGAGGGATTAAGAGCCTCTCTGCTTCACTAACCGAGTTCATCATGGGCAGGGATGATCTTGACATGCCGGGTATTTTGTTGAGTTCTGCCATCAGCTTTGAAAGCTAACCAAAATAAATCAGGGAGACAAATTAGCGCCCAAATGTCTACTCACAAGCCACATCGAAAAACAACTGTGAATGAGTCTGGCGTACCATTGCTTTGTTCTCCCGGATGTTAAGCGCTCTCTTGTCCAAGAATTGATCGGCATTAGAGTCTGGCTCTTTTTCGGTTTTCTTAATTGAGACTTTGGACGGTTTAGGTGGTTCCTCTGCTGTTGTTGTTGTTTTCTGGCAGGCCCTCTTTGTTGGGAATTTCATTGCGACTTTTAGGGTCCCGGTTCGACGGGGCCTCTTCTGAGGCACTACTGATTCCTCTGTGTCAGAGTCCATGTTCTGAAACATACAGAACCTTTATCAAAGCACATATAAAACGTTGTGTATAGCTGCGACCATTGTGCTGTAAAATGACATTGGTAATATCAAGAAGACAACTAACCATGGAGCTCATTTCATTGCTAAAGGTGCTTTCCTCAAATCCACTGAGAGATTCTTCTTCAGAGCTGGCTTCAAACACCTTGGCTCTCTCTGCCACCCGCTTTGCGTTCCTCAAGTTATTTTTCTGTGTAAAGTAAAATTGTATAGAGATTTAACCAGGGAAGTTGATAACCAATTGGCTCACCTTCTGGCCGTAGGCATTCAATTGCAAGTCAACATAATACACAGAAGAGCAGAAACTGTCAAATGAAAATACCCAAGAACAAATAAACACCATAAATGAGGAATTGACAAACATTTTACACTAAATACAGAAGGACAAATACAGAGGTTTGCTGAATTCAGTAGGTGCAATTATCCATAGCAGCTCATCTGTTTATTTTTGCTTGACAGGTGTAATACCTGTCAAGCAAAAAGGTTATATCCACCTATAGCTAGTTTGATCAAAAATAAACTATTTGTGTAGGCAGTGTAGCATCAAACAGAGTGCAAATTGATGTTCATGTGACAATTTGCCTTACCGTGACTGCAAAGCCACCATCAGAACCAAAACTGTCACAACTGTCATCTGAGGAGGAAGATGATGTCTCCATGGGTACAAGAGGTACGTTACGAAAGCTACGCAAACTCATCCTGGTGGATGGCTGCAGGGGGACCTGTTGGAGTCAAAGAAACAGGAGTTAACGGGTAAATGCATGCAAGAAAAAGGAGTTAACGGGTATATACATGCAGAAATTGCGGCCTTATAAGACCGCCCTACTGGAGCAGAGAAGCCAGGAACACAAAGAGTCCAAAGGATCAAAGGTTCAACTGAGAGTTCAACATTAAAGAACAAACTAAATATTATCTGTGGCTTTAAATAAAACGGTAGTTAGCAAAACTGCGGATTAGTTGAATTTACAACACAAAACATCAGGTTACATTTCAACAGCCCAAACAATGGGATTTTACTAACGTAAAGCAATTGTAATTGTTAATAACTGGTTAGAAAAAGGCAACAACAATAAGTATTTAGCGCATTTTTGTGAACTAAATTTGAACGTATTATGCAAATATGGTTTGCCACCATGTAGACTGCTAGCCCATTACTGTAGTTGAATAAAACAGATACAGAACAATATCAAATACCTTCCCCTATTTGTTAATGGAATTTAAATAAATATATTATATGATACGTGAGGAATGACTTACCCTTATGCGAGTTGGAGGCATTTTGTTTTATGTATTGTTTTCTTTAGTTTGGTCGTTATATCTCCACCACACGTTTCTGCAGCGCCTTAATGAATGCAGGGACACATCCAAACCTGCAGATGTGACTGAGACATTTCCCGCGCCGTGAAAAAGTCCTGGAAGCTCGGTAACTTTCTGTTTACAAAGTTAAGCGCAAATGAGAACATGTAAGGAAAATACACAACGCAACATAGTTAAAAAATATTTACAATATTTCTGGCGAAAGGTTCTTTTGTATTTTTTTGAATCCCAAACAATGATCATACATGTACAGATGCACAAATTGTAACCTTTCAAGCCCAAACCCGTGGCGCGAAATCATATCTTATATATTTGCATAAAGGGGCAGGGTTGTTGAAAATCTCCCGCGTTCGTTCCTTCTGGTCTGCTCAGTCATTTTGACTCGGCTATAACTTTAAATGTACATTAGGAATTTATATATTATACACTTTTATCAAAATAATCAATATGTGTATTAATTGTAGTAAATTATTAGATTTTCTTGCCAAATACTTCAGTAAGTCTGGTGAAATTTGACTTACAAACTATTTGAGCTGGACCTGTATTATGATGTTTATATGTGCATAATCTATAAATTAAATAATTATATCACAGTTAACCATGAAATTCTACGTTTTAATGCAAGTGGTTTGGTTTAAATTGTCACTTTCTCCACATTTGTTCCTGTTATAGACTGTATTTAGAAGTTATATGTATATGTATAATATGTATATATTTCATCAGTGATCTGCCATGACATTCCAGGTGCATGATCCGATGTGCATGCTGTGTCCTAGATGAATATAGATGTCTCAAGAATGATTAAAGCATTCAATATGGCCTTTACCGGGGGAGTGACTTAATGTAGGCCACTCCTGAGTAACAGGTAGATGACATGCTGCCTGAAGTTCACAAATAAAATAGTTAAATAGCCAAATCAAATCATTATTCCTGAATACTAAGTGCTACATCTGGCAAAAAAGGTCACGCTCACACTTACAGTGTGACATGGTATTGGCAGCATCATGTTATGGGGATGCTTCTTAGTCATAAGGGACTGAAAGACTGTTCCAGATAAACAGAGCAAAAAATAGAGAGGTTCTTGAAGAAAAGCTGATCAAGGGTGCACACGACCTCAGGTAAGGGTGATGATTTGTCTCTCAGCTTGACAATGACCTACAGCACACAGGCTTCTGGACAAGTCTGTGAATCTCCTGGAGTGGCACAGCCAGAGAACACTCAAAGATACATGGCCGATGTATATTTTATTTTTCAATAAATGGGCACATTTTTAAACATGTTTTTTTGGTTTATCATTATTGGGCATTGCAAATAGGTACATGGCAAAAACATGTAATCAATTTAAAGGACACAACAAAATGTGGAGAAAGAAAAGGGGTCAGAATACTTTGCAAATACGCTGAAAATGACAAAACACAATTATATGAACTCCAATTTGCCTCAATAGCACCGTTTCACAACTGTCCGAAACTCCCAGACTGCAAATTTAAACTACATAGGATTTAACATTTATCCTAAAAGATTCATACATGTACAAAAGCTCACAATATAGATGTACATTTGCATGATATATAGGATTACATGTTCAATCATGAAGATATGCACTTGCAGTAAGTAGCCCCACCCAGTTCAAATGACCCATTGAAAAGATCCTTCCAAAGAGATCTGTGAAAATGTATATTACAGGTAAATCTGCTGTCCATGCAGTTTACTTTCAAACCGCAAATTGCCTTCAATTTCGGCCCCCTCGACCCCCTCTCCTTGCTCTTCCTCTGACCGGTTTATTGTCCTGTCGAGGTATCTTTTTCTGACGCTCTACTTTAATCCATCCTCCTTCACTGACTTTAGCCACGTCTTGCTCAGCACTGGGACTTTCTGACATGCCAGGTATCACCCTGGGCCGGCCCTGAACTGCCGCACTTTGAGTATTGAGCCGAACTCGCCCAGTTTGCTGTGTAGATCGGCCAGGCCTATTCTGTGTGAATTTACCCCTTGTATTTGACCATGAGTTTCTGTGGTGTGGGCCTGTTTCAGTCGCCCAGTTGCCAAAGTAGCCGCTGTGCCGGCGTTTACTCTGCGCCGCCATGGCGCTGAGTCGGCGATCGAACTCCGCGGCACTTTCTGAGGTAGTGCTGGACGGGCTGCTGCCCTTTGACCCCAGGTAGAGTGGGGAGAGCATGGCAGACAGGCTGGCACTTGGGGAAGAGCTGCGGGAGCACCAGGCAGATTGCGGGCTGCGGCTTGGAGACTTCCGTACAGCTGCAGCGTAGGACGAGGCCTGGTCTCCATACACAGACAGGAACTGAGATAGGGTAGGGGTCTCAGAACCCTGGGTCGGAGTACGGGCACCATGCTGCTCTGCTGCTGATTGGTTGTTCAGCTGCCTCTGTCTCAGGTTGTACATCCATCTCTTATCCACATCTGGAAGAAAGAAACCCCCTGTTAGATTTGGCTACACTATATGGATGTGTGTTGACATCGGGGCATTGTGTTTTAAGACAGCTTTAAATGAGCCATTTATTAATTCAATTGGCCTCTGAAACACACAGGGAAGTTCACCTTTTAAGTTTGCTCTGCTTCCAGATTGGCCTTCGTTGTTTAACTGTGTTGTTTCTATCACCAGCTCCACAGTCAGGATTTTATCTTGTCCACTGGTTGGGTTCCATCTCACAGGATGGCTATGTCTTGTACACCTCGGGTTTCTAACAGTGTTCTAGTGGCCGGTGCAGGGAAGCAATGGTTACTGGAAGGGATTTTAAACATATTTCCTTGTAGCTCACTTGGTACTGCATCGTGTTCGAATCGACATGGAGTTTTAGCAATAAGATATTAGAAAATTGTGAAAGGGGTTAATTAGGGGAGGGAAAAAAGCAAGAAAATAGTATTCACGAAAATGTACTCACGATACATAGCTTTACAGTACACTCACAAATGGATGGTGTTGTGTAAGACAATAGTGATGACTCACCTCATAATTAACAGTGCAGTCAACAGTCTGATTCTCCTGTAGCCCAACTATCCATTTGTCCATCACAAAGGGTGGCTGTGGGGTAATGTTAATATTTGTTATTTATACTCACACTCACAGTGAATTTGGAAAGTTTTCACACTGCTTGTTTCTCTACATTTTGTTGTGTTGTAGACTTAGATTTGTTTTCTTCTTTGCCACAAATCAACACACAATAATCTCACACATAGAAATCTCTGTATTCTGCTCCCTTTTATCCATCCCTTAATCAAGACCATTTTTGAAATCTCTGCAGCTGAGAAGCATCCTCATAGCATGATGCTTCCACCGCCGTGTGTAACTGGGAGATGGTATTAACCAGGTAATTAGCAGTACCTTGTTTTCACCAGATATATATCATGCCATTCTGACATAATAGTGAATATTCTGCTAATATTTTGCCCTCAGAATCCTTGAGAATGCCACATGCCTTTTATTTAGAAGTGGCTTCTGTCGAGCCCCTCTACAATAAAGGCCTGACTCAGTGCTGCAGAGATGGTTGTCCTTCTGGCAGGTACTCCCATGTCTTAAAAGAGACTCTAAGATTAAAGAACCTGCTCTGTTAAAGTGGCCGTTGCGTTCTTGGTCACCTCATTGACCAAGGCCCTACCTTTTAGGTTACTAAGATTGGCTGGACAGAGTCTCATGGAGAGTCTCATGGAGAGGCATTAGCATGTTTTTCATAACCTTCCTAAGATCTATGACTCAACACAACTATTGGACTTCATGTCTTGTTTTTTTCTCCGATGCACTGTGAAGTGTGGGACACAATTAAGACAAGTATGCGCCTGTTTGAACGATGTCCTACTGATTAATCCACAGGTGGACTCCAGTCTAGCTCTAGAGACACCTGAAGAAAGGCCAAAGGACAGAGTGCTGCTGAGCTCAATTTGGAGGGTCCTGACAAAAAATATGGTATGAATACTTATCTGTCGAATACATATTTGGCACACATTTAAAAAAAAAATTGCTTTTAGATGCGTTTAGATTAATAGGAAAAAATATGTCTGTCTGTTACACAGCAAAATGTGGAGAAACCTCTGTGCACCTATAACAATGAAAAAACATGAATTCAAGGAGTTATTAAATGTCTCTGGAGATAAAAATGAACACCTTTTAGAAAAACAAATGTTAATGCTTAAGATCCCACCTTGGTCATCTTCAGGAGTTCCACATCCTGTCGGTTGGGGTTAAAGGTTACATCTTTGATGTAGGTTATTGCAACCTCATCTCCGTCGAGTTCCATGTACATTTTCCATTTGCAGTCCTACAAAACAGATTGTAGGCTTACATTATTTAGTCCTGCCATCGCCAAACCTAGATAGTTTTCCCAATATGAAATACAACTGCAGTCAGTTCAGTACTCATTCTTTTCCCTAAACCAACAGCACAGCCTAGAGGTAGTGGTCTGAAACTAACCCGTTCCTGTATTTACTGTGAATTATACAAAATCCTGATGAAATGGAGCAGAAACACAAGATGTGTACTGTTTAATAGTAACTTAGTCTTTAATGGTATTCTATTACCCAGCATCTACTGCCTGAGTTGCCATCAATATAGACAAATGTATTATTTTGTCTTGAGCCTGTTTGCTTTTGATGGTCTGTTAGAATCACACAGGCAATGTCCTTTGAAATATCATAACATGAACAACAAATGCGGTACGAGAGGATATCAGCAACCTGTGAACAAATAAAACACATACTTTTCTGTAGGAGGTAGGGGCTGTAGTATCTTAACACACGGTGCTATTGTTAGTGAATAACACATCGTAGTAATGCTAATGTTATTCCAGTAACGCGTTTCTGCAGAAGGGACACTGCGATCAAATCCTGACGTCCCCATCCACGTTTCAGCAAACCCCGTAGCCCCAAACTCCTGCTGAATATTGCATGCTGACAAAGCAGTAATGATTTTGCCATCCCCGGAAAAGCCAGCCATAAAGCTACAGGTCACTGCTTAGCCACACAGAGTTCACAGTGTGGGCCAATCCATTGTGTGCGGATCACAGAGGAAGACATCAGACGAGTGGCACTAACACACTTGTCTGAGGAGTCTCGGCCCACTCCTACACCGTCCCCAGGGGCTGGCCGGGGTCTCAAAGGGGGAGCTAGCGCGAGGAAGGCTCTGGCTCCCAGACACACCAGGCAGCAGTGTGTCGGCCCTGGCCAGTCTCACCGGGGTCCCTAGGTCCACGCTGGTTTAATCACTCCGGCAGAAACAATGTCTGGTAATGATGCCCAAGACCGGAGTGCGTCTAATGACAACTCATACATAATTCAGCACCTTTCACTTGGCTGCGTGGTGATATCCTCATTAGAAGGGGACCCTCAGTGGCTGTCAGATGGTGGCCGCACAATCGCGGGCCCTCATTTTGTCTTTGAGAAGTGCAGCTGCTTCCATGATACCGCCAGCAAAGAGGGGCGAGAGAAAGAAAAAAAAACGCAGTGCGGGTTTGTTTTATTTAGTGCAAAAAACCTTCCAGTTTGTAAAAACAAGCCTGACACGGAACCTGACACCAGGCAGGGGAAAATAATTAGCTCTCATTTTCTCAGCCTCCTGTTTCCTTCTCCCTGCTGTGTTTTCTACCCACTAAACCACCACATGTCAGAAGAAATGGGAGGCAATTAGCAGGCTCGTTTCAGCCCCGCCGAACGCACTGAAAGGGGACTATTTATGATGGGACAATGAACAGCTGAAAGATTAAATAACATTTGCCTTAAAAAAGAAAATGACTTCTGGCTAAATGGGCTATTTTTGATTAAATTCAAACAGCAAGTGGAGAAGCAGCCTTTTTCCACCATTTGAGACAGTAACAAAGGCCGGTGAGCAAGTGGGGGTGGGAGCGATGCGTGGATTTAGATGAAATATTTATTCAGCAGTTTCCCTTGCATGGCCACGTCTGGTGAAGGCAGAGCCCAGTGGTCAGTGTTTGCTTGAGTTTGACGGGGACCGTATAAGCATCGTAATACAGAGAAACGGCATCTACAACAACAGGAGCATTTCCAGACCCAAGTACGACTTTCTTCTTCGTATCTTATCCGACAACAACAAGTTACTACCGTATATGCATTTGAACCGGAGCTTAAGCGTTCATTTTAAGAAGAGAGGAACGATTTGTATATTCAGGAGGAAAATATTCAACTTAATTACTCTACTTGGATGACAATATATGATTTCCCCTCAAATAACTATTGATAGTATCACCAGTACTATCATCAACGTGTCCATTGAAAACCTACCGAGTGATTTCTTCCTGCTTTCCAGTGGTATCCAAACACCAGCTCCAGATGAACGGTCTTCCTCCCCTCGTCCTCTTCCTCCACCTCCTCAGCCCACTCATCCTACAGGAAAAAAAGATCTTAAAAGCTGGATTTTATAACAGGACACACCATGCAAAGCATTTCTTACCATAAAAGAGAGATGACATTTACAGTTTCATCTCAACATCAAAGAGAGATGACATATAACGTTCACAATACCGTCAACAAAACATTGACATACATTACAATGTTAAAGAGAAATTACATATGCAATACAATTATAACGCTGAAGAACAATTACATATGAAATACCGTCATAAAATTGAAAAGAAAAGACGTGTACAATACCTTTATCAGTGGAGGAAAATGAAAGAGACCAAGGTAATCATTGGTTAGCTTCTCAATTTCACTCTGTTGGGGTAAAGCACGTTACACGCCATATGAGCTGATTGGTTAATATAAATAATTATGCAAATAAGGCTCAAATGACTCGCATGTTTCTGGGGACTTTGATATGTATTGCAGTACCTTCAGGTGGATGATGTGACCTTTGGACTTGACCCCTAGGTCGCGCATGTCTGTTTCGGTGAGTAACAACAGCCTTTTGCCCGTGATGTGGTTTTCCTTAAACAGGTCACTGTATAACTGCATGTCCTGTGTACCCTCACCTGAGACCAGGGGGGAAATAAATAGAAATGAAGAAACAAACACATAATGAAGTGCACACATTCATTCAATCAAATATCCAGTATAGGAAATAAGTTAAAAAAAAATACCTTCCCCAAATATCTGCTCCATCCAAAAGAACTGTGGGTTTGGATTGGAAAAGCATTAGTCTTCATTAGCGATGGAGCATGAATGGTTGTTAATGACTAATTAGACACAGGACGTTGTCTGACTGATACTGACCACATGCTCCTCGGTCCAGGTATGGATATGAAGGTTGGGTAGAAGCTGTGTGAAGACAGACAGAAATCCTACCAGATTATACTGCTTTAATGGTCATGTAATACACTGTGTTCACCTCAGACGACACATGCATTTTAGCATACAGGTGTGGAGGTGAACAAGTACAAACATCAGTGCATTATGTACAGCATGACTATACATTACATAACACATTCATTAGATGCCTACTGCATTTCATTACACGTTAATCATATCTTAGAGCAATGACTTCCTACATCAATTGTGTTCGGCAATCAACGCGAGTGAGTGTAAAGTGTCTATATCAATGTAAATTGTCCAAAGTCCAATGTCCTTCTGGCTAGTCTTTAATGATGAATTTTAATGATCAATAAGTCACCGTTCATTAAGTGCAATCAAGCTGAACCAAGCCAGCCAAAAAATAAAGATTTCCTCATTACGACCACGAGGCTGCCGTGTGGTTACACAAACGACGAAACGGGGGAGATTGAGGGGAAGACGGCTAAATGAATGACTAATCTGATCATTCTCTATTTGCTTCCCACGGGATCTGATAACAGCCCAGACCCGGAGCTGAATGGGAATAATCTCACCAGATCGCATTCAAAGGGGACCTTTTAAGAATCAGCGCGATACACTCCGCCGCAGCTTCCTTGTATAGCGACTCACACCCCCAGCTGCATGTTCCTACTCCAGTGGTTTGGGTTCGGAAGTAAACACATTCTAAGGCCCCCCCACGCACTGCCAACGTTCCATTACAGATATTGCCTAATTAAAGTGACATTATGTTGCATCTCGAGCTGCCATATTGTATTTCACAAAATGACTTGCACCCTTTATTAAAATCCAAAGTGCAGTGTTGACAAAAGCAAACAGATCCTAACTGATTTGGGGGTCAGCAGAATGTCAGCCATTTGAAGTTTAGTTCAGTAGTTCACTAGTGGAATGGAAGCAAGGTGATTATGCAACACTGTCAGACATTTGAAGTGTCAACATAATTACAAAAAAAATGTGTCAGTTAAATAAATAGGAAATAGGACAAAAAACCTAAGCAGGTAGTTTATTGAGAAAAGGTTTATTGAAAAACAAGGCATCAAATCGGTTCACATCCTAAAGCCGTTGGTCTAATTAGAATTATGACACACCATTAAAGTGGCCTAATACAAGAATATTGCATAGATCCTATTCCAACTCTGAGTATTTAACAAATCACCTAAGTTGATGAAGTTAATGAGCGGTTAATAACGTCACAAAAGATTATATGAATCAAATTGCAATAGGTGAAACCCGGAGGGCAGGCCAGTGCCAAGGTGTTTAGAGTTGGACAGAAAAATCCTCTATATTGGCTATGTTTAGAAAGAGAAGAGATTCCACATGTCCATGAATAGCTACATTTACAGGGCATTTGGTGAGGGCACGTAAAGTGAGCTTCAATCGCCTTAAAGACACGCTTCGAACTGTGTTTAAAACTGTTGGTGTGAATGCAGACATCTTTAGCCAGAAGAATTCCTCTACAGACCTTTTCACATATCCTTTCTTTGTGATACGACGTTATTAATAAATCATTCTTATAAAACACTTATATCAGAGCAAACGTTCAACAACACACAGTTTAACACAGTCACACTCTAATACAGTTGTCAATGACGACGTGCTCTCGTCAGGCCCTGTTTGGCCAAGGTCTATGGCACTCCTCTGGACTGGAACGTCTTGATTACATGTATCTGTAACATCCGTCTGACAACCAGCACATGAACCAGGGCGTCACTTGGGGCCCTCAGAGTTGGGAGGAACACTTACAGTGCACACTCCACACAAATAAGCCTCTGTATAGAGGCATTCAATCCAAACAATTCCTTACATAGTGTATATAGAGGAAGGCCACTCGGAAGGCTGTGGCTTAACAGGGCTATCAGGAAACTTTCTCTCGCTCCCCGCTGACCTGGGGTCAGCCCAGGGACACGGCATGTACTTTATCATCCCGGCGAGAGACTCAATCAGGACGACTGCGCGCCAGCACATACGGAACAAATTGGCCAATCTTAATGTCAGCCAAATGTCACTTCATCATAAAAGCTTTGCCTCCTCAATGCAACTTGCTCACACTGCTCTTTTTTTTCACAGCATGGCTCTATGCGTCCAGTACATTAGGCATAAATGACATCCATAAGGGCCATGTAGGTGGACGGGTTATAATGTATTCTGTTCATCCGGAGGAAAGAGCATCTCCGTGCCAGAACGGGCGTCGTGTCTTCGGATGTCTTTTTGTGCAAAGTGCAAAAAGAAAAGAGATTGTTACCAAAAAAATGAACAAATTCATAAGCTGTAGGGTAGCGAAATATCTGGTGGCCAATGCTTGCATCCATAACGCCCGCCAACTGAAGAGGAACATGTGCGGTAGCATGTGGGACCGCAGGTTTGACACAGACCACACGGGGTTAATGGATGAAATGACTGAGCCATGTGTGGTCAGGTTGTTCTAGTCGCTGTCGTCTGACCAGTTGAACTTTGACATCCCCGTGTTGATTTTGTGGCCCTCTCTCACACTGCTGGACTTGGAGGAGTTTTTCTTGGCCAGCATGTTGACCTGCATGCCTGAGTGCAGGACCGGTGCTCCCATATCCAGGGAAAACATGTCCCCAAATCCCTTCATCATGGCCCGCAGACTTCTCCTGTCCTCCTGCTCGTTACTGGAGGACGTAATCTGACACGACATCTCTGAACTGTTCGACTCCTCCGTCTTTGACTCATAGAAAGACTCAGTGCTAATCTTTGCTGCCACAGGTAAGAACAGCTGAAAGGGAAGGATAGCACAGACAACAGGAAGGCAGGAAGAAAAGAAGGCAAAGAAAGGCAGGAAATTAGTCTTAGAGCAAATACACCAAGAGGAATGAAGAAATTTGAAATAACCTTTTAATACCCAACATAAAAGGAGACTGTGAAAAGTATAATGGTAGAGTCCAAAAATACAGTAAATTGGACAATCAGAGGTTGGCTGGAAACTATTGGATTTTACAGGACAGATTAAAGTAAAAGATATAGGGAAAAACGAAGATTAAAGAGGTATTGACTTTCCTGACAGATAAAAAATACTTGATCTCTAAATAACAGTAGTAATTCTATGAACCGGAATCATCAAGAAGATGTATCACGATCAATCAGTGAACATCAATGTGACGCTCCCAATACTTGGAAATAACATGCAATAGCACACAAAGGACAGGACAAAGGATCCAGTGCAGAGCATGACAGGGTATCATTCTGCAGTGTTACAGCTGTGGTATGGAAACCAAATCCAAACGTAAAAAAAACAAATGTAAGTGTTATGTACGACATGTATTGCATGCAAAACAAATACCAGCAAAACACCAAAGGTCAAGGCCTAGTGTCCTGTTTTTAAACATAGATAGGGTAGTACAGGTACACACACACACACACACAAGTAAAGTGGCTCAGCGTGGCAACAACCTGCGATTACACTGACCTCTAATTATGACTGACAGCCAATGGAAGCTCGCTGACACAATCAGATACAAATCAGCACCATAACAACTGAAACAGCCATCGCAGAGAGTCAGTGAGCCAAAACCTAGTATATAGAGGAGCACTTCGGTCACAAAATCATCTGAAATGTCTCTATCTGTCCCACCATGCAAACGAATCATTGAATTAAAAGAAAAAATAAGAGTGGCCGGGCGCCAATTGTAGCCTATAGGAACAGCGAGAACAGTGCGTCCTCCATCCCAAATGACGATGTGATTGGTGGATTCATATCTGAGACTGGGTGAGGTCAATTTTAGATTCACTTTATGAAAACGGTGTTTTAAATAAATAACGTAGCTTGGCTATTGCAACCAGGTCATCATGTGATCATCACGTTGAATTTCATGCAGTTCCTTCACTAGCTAAGTAAACAAAAATAATATTATCTGTGTGTGACATTGCGGACAGGACCGCGGATTAACGCGGTAAAGGTGGCGTTTAGCTGTGGTGTTGTTAGTGTTCTGTGACAGAACCAGCGGTGGAAGTTGTGCTGAGGTGATGGAGCAGTGTAGCGGGTGAAGGGGCAAACTTACTGGGGTGTTGGACTGGTCAATGAGCTTACGCTCCCACATCTTCAGACGGCGTTCTCTATCCTTCAGTTCCTGCTCTTTGGTGCTCAGGTCCCTCTCCAACTTCTTCAGCCTCTCCAGTGTGGCTTCAATCTCACACCTGTACAGGAAGCGTTGGGATATGTTAGGAATCCATCATCGTCATCATAACAGACATCTCTACACTTTTGAAGTCGTCAATCTGCTGAAGTATTTCTCAATTTGACATCAACGCAATGCACAAATACAGTTATAAATGTGCGCATCATGTTTGTATTTTATACTGATCTGTGAAGGCCACAGACGGTAAAGGAACACTGCAAAAAAATGGTTCACTATCTGAGTGTGTCCTGGCCTTCTTTGGCCAGCAGGTGGAGCTGTGTGATTCAACATGGCAAGCCATGCTTGGTTGGAGGCCAAGACAATCGGCTTCAATCATAACAAATCATAAATGGGCAAGAGACACAAACCAGACCCCCCCCATATGCCTCCCCCCGTCCCCAATCTCAGAGACTTCCCACTCATGCTCGAAACTTCCCTCATAATTGATATATCTTGCTTGTCGCTTTCCTGACAAAGACTCTCAGTATTTCTCGCCTTCCTACCCTGCCATTATACCTGTTTTTTTAATACAGCTCACATCTCCCCGGAATCCCCGGACTCTCGCCCATCTTGTTCTCACTCTCCAACCACAGCTCCTCACTTTTCCTCACTTCTCCTCACTTCTGCTCCTCCGCTCTGATCCAGACAAACCAGGTTGAATCTCTTCATGGTCTCCTGGACTGTATTTCCTGATTCTGGGGTCAAAGCTGTCTTAATATGGACTGTTTCAACAACCTTTGGAAACATCATGTAGAGCAGAGTGAATCTTGTGACTGACACTAGTACACTAACGATGACACCTAAAGCTTCTGTTCACCGGACTAAATGTCTGACAAAAGAAGAAACAGATCTGATTGTGCTTACATTAGCGGTCATGTAAATATGTGACACCTTCAGTCAGAAGTAGTACAGAAACACTTCTAGAAACCTAAGTGCCAAATGGAATTACACTTAAGCTCTTCAGTAGTGAGGCACTTATTACCTTGCAGTAGAACCACAGTTAGGGGAACAGTGGCTGGCAGATCGATGTTACCGTAGCCATATATCTGTGCCATATATCAGTACCATATATCAGTACCATATATCAGTACCATGTATAGGTACCATATATCAGTACCATATATCAGTACCATATATCAGTGCCATATATAGGTACCATATATCAGTACCATATATAGGTACCATATATCAGTGCCATATATCAGTGCCATATATAGGTACCATATATCAGTGCCATATATAGGTACCATATATCAGTGCCATATATCAGTACCATATATAGGTACCATATATCAGTACCATATATCACTACCATATATCAGTACCATATATCAGTGCCATATATAGGTACCATATATCAGTTCCATATATAGGTACCATATATCAGTGCCATATATAGGTACCATATATCAGTACCATATATAGGCACCATATATAGGTACCATATATCAGTGCCATATATAGGCACCATATATAGGTACCATATATCAGTACCATATATAGGTACCATATATCAGTACCATATATAGGTACCATATATCAGTACCATATATAGGCACCATATATAGGTACCATATATCAGGGCCATATATAGGTACCATATATCAGTACCATATATAGGTAACATATATCAGTGCCATATATAGGTACCATAAATCAGTGCCGTATATCAGTGCCATATATAGGTAACATATATCAGTGCCATATATAGGTACCATAAATCAGTGCCGTATATCAGTGCCATATATAGGTACCATATATCAGTGCCGCATATCAGTGCCATATATCAGTGCCGCATATCAGTGCCATATATAGGTACCATATATCAGTACCATATATAGGTACCATATATCAGTGCCATATATCAGTGCCATATATCAGTACCATATATCAATACCATATATCAGTACCGTATATCAGTACCGTATATCAATACCATATATCAGTACCATATATCAGTACCATATATAGGTACCATATATAGGTACCATATATCGGTACCATATATCAGTGCCATATATCACTACCATATATAGGTACCATATATCAGTACCATATATCAGTGCCATATATAGGTATCATATATCAGTGCCATATATCAGTACCATATATAGGTACCATATATCAGTACCATATATAGGTACCATATATCAGTGCCATATATCAGTGCCATATATAGGTACCATATATCAGTACCATATATCAGTACCATATATCAGTACCATATATCAGTACCATATATCAGTGCCATATATAGGTACCATATATCAGTACCATATATAGGTACCATATATCAGTGCCATATATAGGTACCATATATAGGTACCATATATCAGTGCCATATATCAGTGCCATATATCAGTACCATATATCAATACCATATATCAGTACCGTATATCAGTACCGTATATCGGTGCCATATATAGGTACCATATATCAGTACCATATATAGGTACCATATATAGGTACCATATATCAGTACCATATATCGGTACCATATATCACTACCATATATCAGTGCCATATATCACTACCATATATAGGTACCATATATCAGTACCATATATCAGTGCCATATATAGGTACCATATATCAGTGCCATATATCAGTACCATATATAGGTACCATATATCAGTACCATTTATAGGTACCATATATCAGTGCCATATATCAGTGCCATATATAGGTACCATATATCAGTACCATATATCAGTACCATATATCAGTACCATATATCAGTGCCATATATAGGTACCATATATCAGTACCATATATAGGTACCATATATCAGTGCCATATATAGGTACCATATATAGGTACCATATATCAGTACCATATATCAGTACCACATATCAGTACCATATATCAGTACCATATATCAGTGCCATATATCAGTACCATATATAGGTACCATATATCAGTACCATATATCAGTACCATATATAGACAGTGATGATGACCTTCCTCCTTTGGAAGATGCCGGAGGTGGAGGGAAGAAAGTAATGCAGGTGGGAAATGGCCCAGACAGTCAGCCCAGGCCTGTTTCCCTGCCTGAGCCTGTTTCCCTGCCTGAGCCCGTTTCCCTGCCTGAGCCCGTTTCCCTGCCTGAGCCCGTTTCCCTGCCTGAGCCCGTTTCCCTGCCTGAGCCCGTTTCCCTGCCTGAGCCCGTTTCCCTGCCTGAGCCCGTTTCCATGCCTGAGCCCGTTTCCCTGCCTGAGCCTGTCCACGTTTCCCTGCCTGAGTCCTTTCCCCCTTCTGAGCCGGTCCAAGAGCTCGCCCTCGTCCCAGAGCTCGCCCCTGTCCCTCAGTCTAGACCCATTCCGGTTCTCCTGTCCGGTTCTGTTATCCAGTCCACCCCCGTCCTCGAGCCCCGTCCCGTCCTCGAGCCCCGTCCCGTCCTCGAGCCCCGTCCCGTCCTCGAGCCCTATCCAATGCCCGGGGTCGTCACCCTGCCTGAGCCAGTTCCCGGGCCAGAGACTGTTGCCCGGCCACCTGAACCGCGTCCTCCGGCGCGGCCGCCTGAACCGCGTCCTCCGGCGCGGCCGCCTGAACCGCGTCCTCCGGCGCGGCCGCCTGAACCGCGTCCTCCGGCGCTGCCTCCTGAACCGCGTCCTCCGGCGCTGCCTCCTGACCCGCGTCCTCCGGGTGGACCTCCTGACCCGCTCCCGCCGGGTAGACCTCCTGACCCGCTCCCGCCGGGTAGACTGCCTGACCCGCTCCCGCCGGGTAGACCTCCTGACCCGTCCTCGCTTGTCCGGTCTCCTGACCCGTCCTCGCCTGCCCGATCTCCTGACCCGCATCTGCCTGTCCGGTCTCCAGACCTGCTTCCTCCGGGTCGACCACCTGACCTGCACCCGTCGGGTCGACCACCTGACCCGCCGTCGCGGCCCGTCCGATCTCCTGTTCCGCCTCAGCCGGTTCGGCCTCCTGACCAGCATCCGCTGGGTCGGCCATCCGTCCGGCAACCGTCGGGTAGACCGCCGGATCCGTCACCTGGTCGACCTCCGGCTCTGCAGCCGCATGTCCGGATCTCTACGTTGCCTCCTTCCCCCCCCACCTCCTCGGCCGCCTCCCCGCAGCCGTTGGTACTGTTGTGGTTTGGGTTTGGCGCTTCTGGAGCCGCGCCTAGAGGGGGGGGTACTGTAACGAACTGCCTCTGTCCCCCTTCATGCCAGGGTTGACACTCCCCCTGTCACCTCGGAGTGGCAATTCATCAAGGACAATGTCTTACACCTGTGTTTGTTTCTCACCTGTTTTGTGTTCAGTTCGTTTGTGTCTGCATTTAGTTTGGTCTGTGTCAGTTTGTCATTGTTTCAGGTACGTTGGGTTCTAGTTCTATGTCTGTGTGTCATGTCTGCGTTCCATGTCGGTAGGCATGTTACTTTGTCGTTTGTTAGATGTATTTCCTTGTTCGTTCAGGTATTTAGTTCAGTAGTTTCCTGTCTGTCATTGTTGGGTTTTTGTTTGAGGTATGTTGGTTTCTGTTGGTACGTTTGGTCGTATTCTATGTAGGTCAGTTTGTTCAGGTTCTATGTATGTTAGTTTGGTCAGGTTCTTTGTATGTTAGTTTGGTCAGGGTCTTTGTGTGGCAGTTTGTTCATGTTGCTTGTTTACCAATTGGTTCTCATTGTAGGGTATGGGTTTTTGGGTTTAGTGTTCACTGTGTTCTGGTCTACCCTATTTTTGATTGGGTCTTTTCTGTTTGTTTCAGTGTTTCAGTTCTTATGTTCAGTGCCTGTCTTGCCTGCATAATGAATAAAGACTTCAAATTAGAAGTATTCTCTGCGCCTGTGTCCATCTCCCGTCATCTGCCAAGGGCAGATCGTGACAGGTACCATATGTCAGTGCCATATATAGGTACCGTATATAGGTAACATAAATCAGTACCATATATCAGTGCCATATATAGGTACCATATATAGGTACCATAAATCAGTACCATATATCAGTGCTGTATATCAGTGCCATATATAGGTACCATATATCAGTGCCACATATCAGTGCCATAAATCAGTGCCATATATAGGTACCATATATCAGTGCCATATATCAGTACCGTATATCAGTGCCGTATATCAGTACCGTATATCAGTACCGTATATCAGTACCATATATCAGTGCCTTATATCAGTACCGTATATCAGTGCCATATATCAGTACCAAATATCAGTACCGTAGATCAGTCCAATATATCATGGCTAACTAAACCAATTCCAGCACACTGCTTCTAAATTCACATTGGAGTCATTTAGCCAGAAGCATTTGTCTGCCCGGGACTCCCGACTGATTGGGGTTAACGAGAAAGACGCAGCGCTCCTGTAACACCTGTCGTCGCCTCTGATAGGAGCTCAGACTGTAACGCTCCACTACACATGTTCTCAGTGAAAACCAACAGCGCTAGAGACTATAGCTATTACCTGTGCTTGATGTACAAATCATTTGAATGTTCTGGATGGACTCACTCTAATGACAAGCTCACATGTGGATCTGCATGTCTGGACACAGGTACCAGCTGACACAGACGGGGCTGAAAAGAACTACACCGGCAGCCCACATTGAAGTGTCCCTTTAAACATTGGGAAGCCCACAGTGAAGTGTCCCTTTAAACATTTGGTAGCCCACGGTGGAGTGTCCATTTAAACATTGTGTAGCCCACGGTGGAGTATCCATTTAAACATTGGGCAGCCCACAGGGGAGTGTCCCTTTAAACATTGGGCAGCCCACAGTGAAGTGTCCCTTTAAACATTGGGCAGCCCACAGTGGCAGCATTTGCACACAGTTGGGTCTGTTCATACAGGATACAAGCTGGTTCTCATACCTCCATTCAGCTTTGTTGTGGAGGAAGGAGTTGCACTGTTCAGGCAGATTGCTGTCGTTGGCCATAGACTCCAGTGTTGCAATTATCTGTTTGAACATCGGCCTTTCCTAGATTAAAAAACAACAAGAACACAGTTTTATGATATACAGTACAACATGTCTGTAGTACAACAATGTAAGACCACTGGACAAAACCAGAACCAGAAGTAATATCCACAGAAGCACAGATCCGTCCCTAGAGTCATTAGTGCCCAGTGGCCATGTGTGGTGATAGTGTAGCATTACATTTGTAATCCAGTAGGATGCCTGTGTGTGTGAAAATGTGAGGAATAGGATGTGTGTGTGTGAGGATGAGTGTGTGTGTGAACATGAGGGTGTGTGTGTGTGTGAACATGAGGGTGTGTGTGTGAACATGAGGGTGTGTGAGAGGCAGCATTACCTTGGGCTCAGTCAGCCAGCACTTTCTCATTAGCTCAGCGAAACTTTGAGGGCAGCTACTGGGGATGGTTAACCTCTGTAACAGACCAGCCGACAAAGTCACACACACACACATTACACACACATTACACACACATTCAATACTCAGGAAATACAACGGTCTCAGATTTCAGATACTATACAATGATTGTTTTTTTCCAGAGCATGTCAGGTGTCAGGTCAGATATCCCCAGGACTTACACTATATATATATATATATATATATATACTGTATACAGAAAAAGACAGTAGTATTATAAAGCGTACCTCACTCTTCTCCACCACCAGCCAGGCTACTTGTAAACCTTCCAGGCCTTTAAAAGGAATCTCCCGGGTGAGCATCTCCCAGAGGACCTAACACAATGACACGAAAGGGCTCATGACTAGTCAACAAGCAGATCACTCAGTCTGCCCAGGTTTGTCCACATGACTGAGATACAACACAGACTAACCCTACTGTACATTAGGCATTATATGATCAGAGTAAACATTTCTGAAATGACAGTGGGGCTTATAACACAAACGCAATGACATTCACTGTACGGTTTTCAATGCAGATTATGTACAGCGATATAATATCCATGTGCAAAAGGTCGATCAAACACGTTCTAAATCACTCAACGTTCTCCACATGAATAACCATGTGCAGTGAATTACAGTGTCTGTGCTAAATCAACGGCCGTATAAGTAACAGACAAGTGGATTGTAATTGAAGACCCAGATACGCTGAGTGTTCATGGCAATCAGAATCTGGCCCTTTCCGGGCAGATCCAGTGTTTCCTGTCACGCTACGCTTCACAGTGTCTCTGTCACCCCATAGGAATGTGTAAGGCAGATACACAACACACACAACACACTATTCACAAACACACATAGGAAACAAAGCCGCGCACACACTCAAAATCACACACACACATAAGTTGCTCCCATCCCACTAAAAGATGCCATGTGCTATCGTCAGATGATCAGAGATATGTGGAAGAACCAGACTGGATTGGCAGCCAGCACTTCAGCAAAGGTCAATTATGTCGTTCACAACTGCTTTTAGAGTGAAAGTAAAGCAGGCATGAAAATGTCATCCCTGAAAAGTTCTATCAAGTACTAGGTGCTATTTGGTTGTCAGTTTACTCGCACGGCCATGCAGTTGCAATGGTTTTTAAAAAAATGCTTTTAACTAGAAAGTGCTGACCTGAGGTTAGAGTGTTTTCTAATGGCTGGGTCACTCACCACACCGTAGGAGTATGTATCACAAGTCTCGGACACAGGCCGGCTCTGGATCACCTCTGGGGCCATCCAGGGGAACGTGCCCACCAAGGACATATGGGTTGTGTGGGATAGGAACCTGGATGCCCCAAAATCACAGATCTACACAGTGGTGGAGAAGGTAGTGGTCAGGACCAGAGGTTTGGGGGAAACCAGCGCGCGAAACATGCGTCTGGAAATATGCAAACAGATATACCTTAAGAACTCTGTCTGCCGTTACGACCACTGCAAAAGAAAACACATGTTTTAAGTCAACATCTGCAATATTCCATGCAGAAGTTAAATAAACACTTTCAGCACAGGTGTATGTTGCATAGACTGAAATAGAGAAATGACAGAAAAATAGATCCTGCAAATGGTTTTGAAAACTCACCATTCCTGGACTTCAGGTCCCGGTGAATAACTTTGACAGGGGCTTCGGAGTGTAAGTAGTGCATACCTAATGGATAAATAAATGACATATTACCCCTGACCTCTGGGTCATCTAGGCTGATGTGACATATTACCCGTGACCTGTGGGGCATTAGGCTGATGTGACATATTACCCGTGACCTGTGGGGCATCGAGGCTGATGTGACATATTACCCATGACCTCTGGGTCATCTAGGCTGATGTGACATATTACCCGTAACCTCTGGGTCATCTAGGCTGATGTGACATATTACCCGTGACCTCTGGGTCATCTAGGCTGATGTGACATATTACCCGTGACCTCTGGGTCATCTAGGCTGATGTGACATATTACCACTAACCTCTGGGTCATCTAGGCTGATGTGACATATTACCCGTAACCTCTGGGTCATCTAGGCTGATGTGACATATTACCCGTGACCTCTGGGTCATCTAGGCTGATGTGACATATTACCCGTGACCTCTGGGTCATCTAGGCTGATGTGACATATTACCCGTAACCTCTGGGTCATCTAGGCTGATGTGACATATTACCACTAACCTCTGGGTCATCTAGGCTTATGTGACATATTACCCGTGACCTCTGGGTCATCTAGGCTGATGTGACATATTACCACTAACCTATGGGTCATCTACGCTGATGTGACATATTACCTGTGACCTCTGGGTCATCTAGGCTGATGTGACATCACCTGTGACCTCTGGGGCATCGAGGCTGATGTGACATATTACCCGTGACCTCGGGGTCATCTAGGCTGATGTGACATATTACCCGTAACCTCTGGGTCATCTAGGCTGATGTGACATATTACCCGTAACCTCTAGGTCATCTAGGCTGATGTGACATATTACCCGTAACCTCTGGGTCATCTTGGCTGATGTGACATATTACCACTAACCTCTGCACATCTAAAGTATAATCTTTTGCTGTGTTACTCTTGACCTTCTTCTAAATCGTCATGAATTACTACTCAAATGTTAAATGATTAGAAAAAGAAAATCTGAAAGCACATTTATCATTGCGAGGTTCTAAGTAACAATGAATGTTGCCTGTACCTTTGGCAATCTCCATGGCCCATGTCATGACCTGTCCCAGGTCCATCTCCTCGCTTTGGGTGCTGGATAAATATTCATACAGAGACCCTCCACTGGCATACTCTGTGAAGAAAACACGCACTGTCATGACTCATAAGACTTCCAACAGCTAAATCTTAAGTTACATTACACTGCAATATGAAATCATACATGTCTCACATTCATTTATGATCCACTCCAATATCAAATGTATCAACATGCTTTAGAAGGTTTTGTAATAACTTAATACTCAATGGAGTATGTGAGACTGTGTGTGGCTGTGTGCCCTATTTGTCAGTATGCCGTTTGATTTACAGAGAAGGTATGAGAGCAGTTGAGGTATTGTTTTTGTCTTGTCACATCAAATGGTTTCATTTTCACAGCTCCTTGAGGAAACACTGCTCACACTGCTGTGTATTTCGGGTTCTTCCTGTTCACCACCTCTCCACATCGCACGACATCAACGGCACCAAACGCCACTCACACTCACTCAGGTACATGACATTGTTAATGCTATTCCTGCTAAACAAACACTGTTCAATATCATATTATTCTGGAGCAGTAGTTTTCCAGACCAGTAATAAAGGGGAACCTACCAATATACCACATGGGATGCCTTTATATTCCATGGAACAGTTCCTTATGGAAATGACACAAGCACTACCAATAAACACGGTTAAATCACTGAGACACTAACAGAGAGACACAACGCACTCCTGTTGCTCCAAGAACTACACTACACACTACTACTACAGAGGAGCCAGGCCTGATATAGTCTGATACCATACCAGCCATACTAATGGGTGTCTGGAGAATAGAGCAAACAACAATAACCTCTAGGGAAGGAACCAGGCATGTACCTCTAACTGACAATATAAATGACCTACACCATATCATGTTATAAATTCAGAAAGGACAGGTTTTAATCATGTAATTCACTACAGGACCTCCAGCTGATTTCATTCTGGTTAGCAAAGAATCTGTCATGAGCTAGGAAGTATGTAGCTGCCAATGAGTTCTGTAACACATTTGAATTATAATGTGTTAACTGATTAGGTCCGCCTCCTAGGAGACAGAGTCCTGGCAATATAATCCCAGTCAACTGAACTTGGTTCAGTGAAAGTTCCAGCAACTCATTAGGGTCGCGGGAAATTGTCTCATAACAAACATTGTTCAATCAGTGTTGCTGATGACTATTCAAAAGTTGCATTCCACATTCAACTGACTTTGTAAAACTTTCCCAGAATGCATCTTAATTTGTTCTTAATATGGGATTTAAATGAAAGCCTTCCTAGGGTGGTCATTATAGTTGACAATTTTAGTGAATGTTAGTTAAGCATATTAACAATATTTTATCTAGAAATCTAAAGAATTCAGAAGAATAAAGAGCTGTAACCTAAGAATGTTTTTGGGATGTTATCAATCTGAAGTTAAATTTAAGTTGACCAAAATGTAGGAATATAAGAAACTATATTTATGAATATTACTGGTGCATTGGGAAATCCATAAATTATGCGAGATCTGTAAAGCGACCGAGGGGAAATAGTCCTTTAGTTTTGTACTTTGTACCTTTTTACAAGACTCACAAATTCCATAGATGATACAACTCGACAAAGCGCTTTTATCATGCCAAGTTTTACTGTCGGTCACATAAAAACTTCTCATAGTCTGAAGCATAATTGCCCTCTGAAAATTAAAACGAATTAAATATACTTCAATATTCTGCAAGAAGGTGCTCAATAAAAAAGCAGTTCATGTTTTCCTTTCCCTAATAAAGATAGGCGCTTATTGACTATATTTCGTAGGTCAGAGACACATTTCTTGCTACAGCTTGCTACCACAACATTTTCTTAATTACTGCCCCCACAGACAGTGACATTGGTATCAAAGCTGATGAATGAGGCAATGGCATGTTCAGAATAGTGTGAATAACCTTTCTTTTATCTGGTGCTAATTCAATTCTGCATTGATAACTACAGACAAACCCTTCTCTTGCACTTAAATATAACCGGACAAATTAGTGAAATGTAAAGTCTAAGAACTCTGTAAGATTTGAACATTACTGCCATGTGAGGACTCTGTACTTTAGAACAATATAATGCATAAACAGAGAAAACCACGGAGGAACACCAAACAGTCATTTATTTATTTGAGCTATGCTTGATATTAATTATTTTCCAATTCCACGATCCATAAATCTGCATGAAATTCTTATTCTATGTGGTTTAGTCTTGTTAGGATATCCGGTTAATGCCTTGTATAAACTGAGACCAGAGGTGGCGCAGCCGGGCTATGGGAATGTGGCTAGTCTGACATAGCATGTAGATAATCCGGGATATTTTCCTTAAGGAAGTGGATGGGCACTTTCAAAATGACCTGATCGCCTAGGTCATTGTTAAGCCAAACTGTAAGTACAAAAGGGCAAAGATGTAACTTGCCCAAAAAATGAATTATCGAGAAGAAAGAGAGAACCTTGTGTGAGTTGACCATTCAAATGGTAGTGTAGCTGCTGAAAACGAAAAAACTGAGAACGGAGGCCGAGAACGGAGGATAGGGGAGAAAATAAACAAGGTGTACAATTACTAGTAAAATACTTCGATTTTGTCAAATATACCTACATTTTGTAAAAATCTAAAATATGAATCAATACAGTACAATTCAACTTATTTCATACATTTCTTATGACCTTATGTCCTTTGTTTAGTGTTTTGGGATTATATTTTGCGCATTTGCATTTATACTACCGGCATCAACGCCACTTACACCTATTTTGTTCTAACACTGCTTGCATTTGCTCTTCTGCACTGTCAGTCATTATGAATCAAACTGTTTTGGACACAGTGACTTGAAAAAGACAAATGGAGTTGTAGGAAATGCCACCACAAGTAAGGATGCAGCGATGCATCGCCAGTACATCGGTACCGGACAATATTTGCCTTGTTCACTGATATCGGCCCATCTGCAAATAAGGACACATCAGCTAATGGCAGTGGCTTATTTTTAACAGTTTTGTCCCATACATTTTTTGTAGCAGAGTACGATTACATTTAATGTGTTATGAAAGTGTAATATGGGGCTGAATAACTTAAAAACAGTTAAGTTATTTCTGGAATGAAGATGTCTTTATTTCCCTGACACTAAAGGGGAATAAATTACAAAAAAAAGTCATTAGAATTTTAAAAACATCGGCCAAATTGTGCATCCCTAGACATAAATACTGTCTGGTACATGACATTTTTAATGCTATTCCTGCTAAACAAAAACTGTTCAATAAGGATCATATTATTCTGGAGCAATAGTTTTCCAGACCAGTAATAAAGAGGAACCTACCAATATACCACATGGGATGCCTTTATATTCCATGGAACAGTTCCTTATGGAAATGACACAGGCACTACCAATAAACACGGTTAAATCGCTGAGACACTAACAGAGAGACACAACGCACTCCTGTTGCTCCATGAACTACAGAGGAGCCAGGCCTGATATAGTCTGATACCATACCAGCCATACTAATGGGTGTCTGGAGAATAGAGCAAACAACAAGAACCTCTAGGGAAGGAACCAGGCATGTACCTCTAACTGACAATATAAATGACCTACACCATATCATGTTATAAATTCAGAAAGGACAGGTTTTAATCACGTAATTCACTACAGGACCTCCAGCAGATTTCATTCTGGTCATAAACCTAATAATAATCTGTCATGAAGTCTGTAGCTGCCAATGAGTTCTGTAACACATTTTTATTATGATGTGTTAACTGATTTGGTCTGCAAATAGCGTGTTCTGCCAATATAATCCCAATTAAAATCATTCGCTCTCGATCTCTCCACCTCTGCCTCCCTTTTACATCAACATCAGTAACACTTTCAACTCAGTGGCTAAGAAGTTTACAGCTAACATCCCAATCATGGGGGCAAATAGTCTGCCAATGAATGCAATGTAATGTGACGTTTAGATCATCAGGTTCTGTGACAGGTTCTTCATCCCACAGAGAACAGAGGCTGTCACATGTAATGGATCTAAAAACATCTCAGTCACTAGCATTAACATAAACCAGCAGCATCTAATCTACCTAAAATATGAACCCATCTACTGCCGCTGTTAATATAGTCCACAGCAACAAACACCTCTACGCAAACAAAACAGCGGTGAAAAAGCGTGACCAGATGGTGGTTCATGGTTTTCCATTTACACAACTGATTATAAACATTGTCTTTATACGCCGAGGAGATAATAACTGTGGTAACCAACTGTTGGATGACAAACTAGCATTATTAGCGTTTCGTAGACTTACCAGTAACAATTCCATAGTTGGGTGCTTCTAGGATTGCCCCGTAGAACTGAATAATGTTCCGATGGCTGAGGACACTTAGAATTTTGGCCTAAAAAGGGCACACACAGAACAGAATTCACATGCATGTTACACTGAACATGTTACTGACATTATATAAACTCAATAGGAAGTGTAAAAAAGGAACGAACTACAAGCATTTACAATGCATTTCCAGAAATACCGTTTCTTTTCCCCATAAAACTTTACTGCATGTTCTGCTATTGAAGTTCCATGGATATCAATGAGCCATATTTTAAAACCCTCATGTTCGGCACACCTCAAAATAGTCCCAAAAATTAAATATACCATGCATGAAAAGGTATAAGTTATCAGCTGTCTTTTTGTTTCAAGACAATGAAGCCAATGCTCACAAGAAAACCCTGGCACATATAATTGGGCCTGATATGATCTCTCATTTGGCAATAATGTTTCTTTAAAAGCAGTACAGTATATGCAGTTCTGTGCAGAAAGCGAGGGGGAGTAATGACTATGACTGATGGGTTCCAAAAGTCACCACAACCCACTAAATGGGGTGGCAATTAAACTGATTACTATACCGACAATTAAAAAGTATATGAAAAGCCTCTGCAATTAGGACTCCTACCTCATTTTCGATCTTGAGCAGCTTTTTCACAGACACCTCTTTGTCCTGAGAGATCCACCTGGCTCGGTACACACTGCCGAAGCTACCGCCGCCGCAGTTCTCGTAGAAGTGGATGTCATCAAACTTGATTTGCACGAAGGAGGCGCCGGGAGACGACATCTCATAATGACACTCAGCCCCAAGTCAACGTCTGTCTAGAAAGAGTCGAGAGATGAAGAACACAGAGGAGGCTAAAAGAAAAGCACAAAAAAGCTCTTTAGAACCGACGCTCAAATCTGTCTCAAGCTCATTCCCGGATCGTACCCTCGATTATTCAAAGTTAAAGTCTTACTCCAGTGACAAAGTAGCATGGGGAACAGCTGTACCGCCTGAGCCCACAGTTAGAGAAAGTGTGATCGGGAAGCTGGAAGTGGCGCTAACAGTACCTCGGGGAGGCCTCTGTGTCATTGGCTATATCTGTCTGGAGTGGCACCGTGATATCCCTGATGTCAGCCAGTGATTTATGGGACATTACACACGCCTGCCTGCCTGCCTGCCTGTCTCAGACCTACACAGGCAACAGTACCAGTAAGCACAGAGTGACCATCCCAGAATCCCCCGGCAGCTTGTATAAGCACTATTGCATGCCTGGCATGTTATTTCTCTCGGTTCACGTTACAGAAAAGACTCATCGCCATCATAACAGGCCCAAGACATTCGAGAGCGTTCTGTATGTGCCATGATACTGAGCAGAATACATCACAACCTCCCTGGTGAATCATGTCAAACTTCCAATTAAACACTATGACATTACTTTACTAGTTTTCAAAATAACCTTCCAAAGAAGGTGCACACAGGAACTTCGAGACGACAACCCATCAAGACGACAGTCCTAGAGAGCAAGTATCTTTTCATTTGGTATGAAACTTAATGCAACGTGAAACAAGACAATTCTTTCACTACAGGATATTGCAGAATGGTTATTGTTTAGACATTTCCTATTTACTGTTCTATAATTATGTCTTCTAAGAAGATGTCACAGGAATTCCCCTATATAAACATTTGCCAAGGGCAGAAAGAAGACACGGTAAAGGCAGAAGGTTACAAACACTATGTTCAAAGTAACAGTCCATTTTTATTTTTAACAGCAGTTCAACTTAAGTACATTGCACTTTTTCTGTATTACTGCGTCACAATTGACTTCAGTTACATATTTTACAAGAGTTACAAAACTTCTGTCTTTTTTGTGTGGCTGAAACCATTTTGCTACTCAACCCAGTGGGGAATGTCTCCATTGTCACAGAGGGGAGCCACTGCTCTCTGCTGATTAATGGATATTTAAGCTATATTTAGCCTCACACCAATACTGCTCAGTCATCTCTGTGTCTCTAGATGCCAGCATTACACAGTGTGTTAGAATGCTCTATTCCTGATACTTAAACAGAAAGATCCAGAACATACATATAACAAATATTATCTGGGGGTTTTCTACACACTAAGGTTTTCTGTAGGAATTGGACATCCTTAATCAATAAATGGCAAATATGATTGTCTTAAAATAACATGTTTCAGGTTTGTGACATGGACATATATTGATAGAGATATAAAACATAACAAAATCATATTGTTTGTAATAAATGGTATATTAGCAAAACAGCACAGGGGCCGATGAAGCTTTATAGTATTAGAAACGACACCGGCTATAATGGCATTACAACAGTAAAAATAAAATATCTAGGTTTACAACTCTTTTAGAGATGAGCTACTGTATGGGAATGTTATTTTATTGGGTTTATTACAGGACGCAGCACACCCAAAATGTATAAAACCTAGTGTTGTAAATAGTGTTACACATTATTATGTAATACACTATAAAACCTAGTGTTGTAAATAGTGTTACACATTATTATGTAATACACTATAAAACCTAGTGTTGTAAATAGTGTTACACATTATTATGTAATACACTATAAAACCTAGTGTTGTAAATATCGTTACACATTATTATGTAATACACTTTAAAACCTAGTGTTGTAAATATTGTTACACATTATTATGTAATACACTATAAAACCTAGTGTTGTAAATATTGTTACACATTATTATGTAATATACTATAAAACCTAGTGTTGTAAATATTGTTACACATTATTATGTAATATACTATAAAACCTATTGTTGTAAATAGTGTTACACATTATTATGCATATTATGCTTTTACGGTGCATTCTAAATAGTCTGCACAATGTTGTATAACTATATTATACATGAAAATTACGTTAAACCACAAGAAAAAAGATTTGCCTAACACACACACACACAGTTGCAAAATAATATTCAAAGAAATATGATTTGGCCTGGATATGATGTTTATGTCGCGTGAAAACGATTCTCCCAGTCATTTGTAATCCACAACTTTCCACAAAAATTAATAAAATGCAAACCTGTCATGTCGCGTGTTCATTAATTTAACCATAACTCTATATATAACTCCGATATATATTTGGACACTTACAATAAATTAAACAACACTCACAGTTTAACAGATCCAATGTGAAGCTTGATGTTGCCGGTGAACTTGTGAGCACTCTAAAGAACTCTCTTTCCGGGAACCCAGGCAGGGATTTCCGACGTTGCCCAACTTCTTTGACCCTTTAGTTGCGTAGAGAAACATTCCAATCATCTAGGAGTGTTTTCACTAAAGAACTGATGACAACAGCGCCACTCAATGGACACAATCGGTAAATCCCTCCCAAAACACCATTATGTACATTAGTTGTAACAATGTTTCTAGTACCTGCAGTCAATGGAATTCAATACGATGCTTTAGAATTAAAGACAAAATAATACTGCGTGAACCCAATTGAAATTAATTAGATATTTTTTAAATATAAATTTTCTTATAATAAGTTATTACATAAAACACAATTGTTATCAAAATAATGAATTGGACAGAGTTGTTAGCATACATGTGTTTTTAATATTACAGAAAAACCATAGTAAAAATCACAGACTTTCAAAGAGAGATGTGTTCACATTTACCAAGCCCAAGTCTCTGCATGCTGAGGTTAAAATAAATATATGAATAGAAAGTACAACATGTGAAATAAAAATCCACAAACTTAAGTATGTATAAATATAATCAGATTTTACATTAAAACCATACAAAACCACGGCTAAATATCAGGGTTGTGAATTTAGGCAGTTAGAGAGAAAGATAAATAAGAGGCAATGATTTAATTTAGAAAAGTTATCTGGTTAACATTATTCCATAGACTACTTTTCAACAATCAAATGGTGGTATCAAAAGATAACTGGTTCATAGACATTGTCTTTGTCAATTGGCAGGTGACATCAAACAGACATTTGTGAATGTGATTTATCTTAAATAAATTCAGGTGAAATAACATTTACTGTTGCCTGTTTTTTTGCAAAAAAAAAAAATAGAACTATACAACAAACTAAACAGAAGAAAAAAATTAAATTATACTGCAATTTGGAATACAATTGAAGTTACAGGTCGAAGCTTGTGAACTCTGACATTGGTATCTGAAAGATACTTGACTATAATTCATGTATGATAATGAAGAATTCCATGTGTGTATATTGGTATAACATGTAGGTTAAAGCAAGCTTATTTTTGGCAGAGCAGCAGCATGTGATCCAGTATCCAGTGAGGCCTCACGTCCTGCGAGGCTCAAGTCTTTGGGAGAGCTGTGACAGGGTTCTCTGGTTGTCAATCACAGTCAGCTGGCGCACGTAGCTTCGCACATCCGGATGATTCTTACTGGTCTGCGACGGCTCTGCACCTGAGTGGGAATCCCACATTTACTAAAACAACATCCATTAAGCCAAACTCTTAATACACCTTCAGAGTCAAGTGAAGAATACACAGAATAACTGTATGTTGACTTACTGAATGGCAGACTTCTGCAATATTGCACTATTCTCACAGTATTAGCGATCATCCGCTGAAATAAACGACACATTTGTGTTATCATCATGAATAAACATGTCTTCCACTGTAGTATCATCCCAACAAATAGCTTACCATCTTCTCAAAATTGACCAAACTGTCAGTGAACGTCTTGTTTCCATCATGGGTGAAAGTCATGTCTGGAAAGACAAAAGCAATACGTTCACACACACATAGAGCTAGCAGAAGGACTGGTCTGAAATATACAGAAGCAAACAATGTAAATGCTGGCAGTTGTCCTAGATCCACAGTAAACGTGTCTGCAGAAGAAGCAGTGAGGAATATGGTGAGGAATATGGTATAAACAACATGAATGTTCATATTAGCCAGTGGTTTGGTTATGGTGCCATTAATTGAATATGCTTCCATTCTGTTCAAGGTACCCCTGATGTACCCCCTCATGTGCATTCTAGCAGTAAGCATGTCATCAAATTAATCATAAGTACCCCTGGTGGATAGGCCAAGTACCCCCAGAGGTCCTAGTCCCCGTGTTTGGGAACCACTGATGCAGACTGTGGGAGCGTTGTGTTGATCTGACCTTTGATCAGCAGCGGCATGAAGGGAATGATGGGCGGGTCCAGCTTGGCCACAGTGAGCCGGTACGCTCGATGGTTCCTGGATGGGTCCTGTGGAAACACTCACACTGATCTGAGATCTGCCATGGCCATGTTAAGTGATCACAGTCACAACTCTGGGTGGTGCTTCTCAATCCATACACTGCTCGATGAGGTATGACCAGGCAAGACTGTAGTTTCAATTGAAGAATATTTGAATGACTGGATGAATGGTTGATAAGAAACTATATGATTCCATGGTACTCACCATTAAGCTTTCAAATTCGCTGTAAAACTTCTTGAATTTGCTTGGTAGTTTCTGTGAACATAAGTAGCATCCATGGTTAACATATGTTTAACATATATATACATATTTAATTCCTTTACCAGATGTTGAACAGAGACAGAAAAAAATAGACTGACAGATAGACAGAAACACAGACAGACATACAGGAAGAGACAGACAGACATACAAACAGACAGACAGGAATACACAGAATGACAGACAGGATGACGGTCAAACCCTCAGACACCCACCTCCCAGGTCTGGCTCAGTCTGCTTACAGCTGGATTGCTCATACCCATGATAATAGCAAAGAAGGAGTTCAGGTTCTTATACTCCTTACAGCTGTTATAGAGAAAGACAGAGTTTAGGTTCTTGTAACCTTTACAGCTCTTTAATAGACAGACGTTCAGGTTCTTATATTCCCTACAGCTGTTATAGAGAAAGACAGAGTTTAGGTTCTTGTAATCCTTACAGATGTTTAATAGACAAAAGTTCAGGTTGTTATGCTGTTACAGCTGACATAGAGGCTTGTTACAATCATGTGACACTTGTTACAATCATGTGACATGACTTAAATATTGGTCACCAATATAGGATCAGAAAGAAAGCAATCATTATCACTTAACTCTGTGGCTTTATGAGACAGCTAGGCTCTATTGTTAGAAGTGTGTGTGAGAGAGAGAGAGAGAGAGAGAGAGAGAGAGAGATAGAGAGAGAGAGACACACACAGGGAGACAGACAGATAAGGACACTCACTGGGCAGCGATCTTAATGAACTTCTTGACCAGCTGAACACGCTTGCTGAGCTGAGCACACAGACAGATCTCTGTGACCACCCATAGCTGGATCTCGTTGAACCTCCTGAGAAACAAGTCCATGTTGGCTGTGGTCTTCTGGAAGTTCTGCCTCCCAAACGTATGGTAGATCAGCTCATGCTGTGGAGGAGGAGGTTGAGTAAATAACCAGATTTGACAATTTCCCAAACTGTTTAGTAACATTTTGTTTATATATATTTAACATAAAGATTAACAATCTACATTCCAAGGACTTGGCCAAAATATCAGCACATGCAGGTTACGCACAATAACAACATTAAAACACAGTGAACCACAGTTCCTAATTATACATAAAACACATTTTTAAAGACATGGTGCACGGTAGCGGCCAACATGCTATAGTGGTCACAGGTCACAACACCACCATGGATATACCAACGATATTAGTTAAGAGGAGCATCAACCAATAGGATACATGATATTCCCCATAGTCACATAGTAACGCTTTATAACGAATATGGTTCCATATGGGACTAATGTACTATTGGGTTCCCTCAGTGGTCTAACACACCTCATGGACACAGTGGAAAAGCTCCCATTCATAAACAGTCATCTGATAGGCCAGGTCTTTAGAGCTCATCAACTCAAACCTGGCCATGGAGCCTGTGGTGGGTCCATCCTGCTCGGGCAAGGGAGTCTGAAATATAGCGAATACTTAATACACACTATAATTCAGAGTTGTCAGCATAGCATTCATCATTATACAAATAACACTGGTATGAAATACAGGACCATTTTATTAGCTACAATGACAGGTATAGAGTAAATAACATGTCAGAAGACAACCGTGGAAAGACAACCCTGGCCGGTGGCCAGCAAAGTATTTGACAAAGAAAAATGTGATTATTTGTGATAGACACAACATATGGATCAGCATGCTTCATATTAACAGCTGCTGAAGATGTACAGATTGCAGAGAAAAGCCTCAGGGAAAAATGGGTCTCAATGCTTGCTTTACTGCAGTCGGAATTTATTTGCGTTTTTCTAAGGGGCTTTTACGCACCAATGAGTCAAGATGATCCCTGGGGCAGATAAACAGACGGCCATTGATGCTGAGTGTGGAGAAGATTGAAATGTCATTGGGCTTCAGCACCACTTTATCTGAAGGGAAAGAGCACACGAGAGATATCCATGTCATAATCCTAAACATTAGCATAGTATTTAAGTTTTGGGAAAGGTGCTCCCTTCTGCTGTTCCCTAAGAGTTCTTGAAACTAGCCTGGGACAGCCCTTAGGTAACCCCTAAACCTCAGGTACTGAATAACTTACACTAGTATAGTTGTACTGGCTGTGGTTACACACTAGTCTGCCATGTCTCCCTGAAACAACCCAGTCAGGCTATAACTTCATCAGCAAATGCAGCCAAGAAGACTTGAGGAGGCTACATTATATTAGCATTAGAGCGGGAAACCTTGTATTGAAAATGACAGATGGGGCATCTAAAATCCCCTGAGAACTGAGTCCATGTTCCTAGCTGAAAAACAAATGCCAGGTAATGGCTAGATTTATGGCTAACATTATTAGGATTTCTGAGACAACGGAGCAGCTGGGCGTCTGGTATTATTTACTCGTGAAAGAGCAGGTCAATCCAAAGCCAGAGGGGTTGAATTAACACGCTCTGGCAGACACAGGAATATCCTCACAGCAAGTAGCAGACAAGCGTGGCAACAGGCGAGTGTTGAATGTTATGAATCGGAGAAAAAACAGCAACATTGCCACACAATTTTTCCTGCAGGCCACAACCCTATAGTCTCTATTTCGGGCATACTCTGGGTAATTAAAAGAGAGCAATCCAGAACCCAAAACAAATCAACTCTCAGTAAAAACAGCTTCTGATTAATGAGTGTCACAGCATCTGTAAATAGCCGACCCTGGGAGGAAAGACGGAGTGCAGCGTTTGCCGACGTTTGATTAGCATGTGGCTGTGACCCTTCTCACCTCCGGCCGAACTGAGGTTGACCAGAAGCAGGTCCTCCGCTGACCCCAGCTTGTCGGCCACAGCGCAGATGACCTCCCTGACCGAGGCAACAACAGGGACACGGATGGTGGTGTAGGTGCGGTCGCTGCAGTACACTTTGAACAGGACTTTGTGGAGATAGACACAGCGAAGGGGCATTAGCATGGAGTAATGAGAAGAGGGCAGACAGGTTAACGGCTAGGTACAGCAGGATGGTGTGTCAATGCTGGTTGCAGGTTCAAATAACCCAAGACTACTACACTGTTATTAACTTTAGAAATTAGCCAAAAGGGGGATGGGTATATATGGCCAATATATCACTGCCTACAAATGTTGTTAGTGCCTCCACACAGCACTTAGCCTAGGTATATATATGCCACGAACCATAGAGCCCTTCGATGCCTTATAGCTATTGTAAACTCATAGCTAATGCAATTCTAACAGTCAAAAGCAGTGATGTCATACTCATAGGTATGACATGGTATACAGTTCTCATATAACACAGTTCTCCACCAATCAGCATACATGATTTAAATCTTCACCCTGTTATCCATACTTACTCTCGTCGTCACTCTTAATGGGCACGCGTTTCTGCAGCTTATCGTCCCCCATGCTGAACTGCCGCAGAAGGACTCTGTGCTGAAACAAGACAGCCAGACAAATGTGTTCGCTTAGAAACCGAGGTTGGGTAGATAATTAGAACAAGCGCACAGCACACAACCCCACTGCCCAGGTCATGGCTAGTTCACATACCTTTTTTGGTGATGATCTGGCATAGTCGCAGCTGAAAAAGTCAGAAGAGTCAAATTACACTGTCAAGGAGCATTTGGACAAAACTGACAGAAAACAGGTGCTTCGCAGTAAAAACAAATGGGCCGTATTTTTGAGGCACTGGAGAAAGCTTACTGCTGAAACACATAATGTCATGTCAGAATAAGTATACCCCCTAGAATTGTAGTCTTCACTTCGACTCTATAGTCAGATAAAGGTAACCTAATCTAACAAATGACACACAATCATTCATTCATCTGTTTGTTGTATCAACTGGAAGGAATTGTTGCTCAGTCGTCTTTACAGTGCTTCGGCTGTGTCATGTTTGAAGTCTTTCTTGTATGCACGGGCTTCTTGTATGTGCCTCCACAGCATATGTCATCTGACTAGGCTTTAACTCTGACATTCCAAAATCCTCCAGTTCTTTTCGCACTATTCTGTTGTAACTTTGCTTGTCTGTTTTGGATCATTAACCTGTTGCAAGATCGGTTTAGCATCAGCTTCTTGACAGATGGCCTCACATTCCCCTCCAGAATTTCATGGTACTTTATAATTGATTCATAGTCATGGGTTCTTAGACACTTCTAAGAGCCTATTTTGGTCTGCTATAAATGTTTGCTATTTGTTGATGATCTTTCAGAGAGTGGAATTATGTTTTTCAAAATAATTGAAAATTGTTTTGTAACTCTTCCCAAATTCATAAGAACCAATAATCTTCTTTCAAATTGTAGCCATATAAATTGATAGTAAAGGTTGTGGTGTACCAACTTCTTTCTCATAAGGGGATCGCATGGGGTATACTTTGTCATGTGTTTGTCAAAGTAGGACAATATCAAAACCCTTCCATTCACACTTACTGGGTTTTCACAGTCTTTTCTAACTCTGGGAGTAGATCATTCAGTGCAGGAATCACTGTTGCATCATCAGATACAGACTCAAAGAACTCCTGAAACACACAGTTACACGGGGTTACATGAGGAGAGCATCCGAATAAGCCGAAACAAATATATCATTATAATGGCTATTGCTAATACTGCATATTCATAATATAATTTACATCAAAACATTTTAAAGAAATATGTTGAATCAAAGCACAAAATAAGCTATTAAAAAGGTTGGCTGAAGACATCTGCGCCTCAATCAAATTATATTTGTCACTTGCTTTGCTAACAACCAGTGACAGTTAAAACAGTGAAATGCTTACTTACAAGCGAAAAGAGTAATTCAAATAAGTTCAATAAAATATGAAAGATATAAGGTAGAAAGACAGAAATGTACAAACAGAAAGAATCTATACAATTGAAGTGGCGCCCACTGACCTCTAGAAAGGCAAGTGAGACCTCCTCCTCCTGCAGCTGATCTCCATGTACTCTGACCCACTGCAGCACCATCCTAATGACTCTCCTCTTGTTGTTCAGGGCGTAGTCCAGACGCTCCTGCTCTGAGCCCTGGGACGCCTCGGCATGGTAGGTGCAATGCAGTTAAGGTAGGCGCAACCGGTTGACCGACTAACATTTTTATTAACGATTTAGGAGAAGTTGAGACTGTTGGATGCTGAATAACATTCGGTGCACAGATGAGACATGTTCCTAGAACAGTAGTTCTAAATCGGGGAACTTCATTCATAGTGGATAAGGAGTCTTTTGTCAGTAATAACGGGAAACAGTCACTCAACAGCACAAATGTAGCCTTCCTTTACTCTTGTCAGAGACTGAAAGGATATTGGGCCATGAGAGCTGGACACAGCTGACTGTTGGGGATGAAGACACAGTGCATAAGAACAAAGTCACCCAGTGCAGGGTCTGTGGGAGCAGAGGGAGAGCGATAGACAGACAGGAGAAGATCAAAAGAAACAGAGAAAGACAGACAGACAGAGAGGGAGACAGGTGGAGAGGGAGTCAGAAAGCGACAGAGAAAGAAGAAAAGAAGGATGAACCTGTGATGTCAGATGAAAAGACTCCAAGCGAGACAGGCCAGCAGGCTGTCAGTAATACCACAGGCCTGATCACAAAGACTCCTGGCTCTGTCATCACAGAGGGCCGGGACATGAAAGCGGCCAAGGGAGCCCGAGCAACGAAGCATAATTAGCTCAGCTCTGTGCTGCTCTGCTAACATGAACAGGTCAGCACAAAGGAAGGATGCTTTCTCTCCAAACATGAGCGTGAATACAAAACACATCCATCTGCATTATAGTCCATAAAACATCAGATTGAAATCAGGTTATGCCTAAATTAAAACACAGTAGTCCATAGTAGGGCTGCGGTAGCAAGAGTTGGCGTTGGAAGAACAGTGAACACTACTGTACCTGACTCATTGAGGTCAGAATCCAGACGCATCATTTCAAGGAAGTGTTCTAAAATCTTCTCTGGTGTCCCTGACATCACAGTGTATCTAAAATGACAAGAGCATTAATCAGTCCATCAACCAATCACATCCTTCATCAATCAACTAATGATTCCTGCTAGTTTGCACTACTCTTCATACACATGCATTAACTTCCTCTGAATACTCATTATATAATATTAATATAATAGTATGAGGAGGAAATTGAAGGCCAGTTACGAAGTAGACAATGTGTGCCAGTAACTCCATGAGAAGAACAGGCTTTTGACACCTTTGCGTTGTGCGAGAACAACGCCGGTGAAAAAACTTTTACCATAGGACCGTCCTCTTCCATGGCTTTCTTAATATAGTTGTGATGCCTTTAGTTAGATTGTTATTGTAAATGATAATTCGTTCTCAACTGGTTTACCTGGTTGAAAAAATGTTTAACAATTTCTAATTGTATTGACATTAACCTGAATTAGCTAAAATGCCTTTGCAACTCCCATTAACATCTGCAAGTAGCTAATACACATCTGCAGCCACAATTAGGTCTAGTAGTAAGCAAGCAAGCATGTTTATTTATATAGCACAATTCATACATAGAAGCAATTCATTGTGCTATACAAAGGAAAAAATCATAAAATACATGCATTTTATATTCATAGCAACCAGTTTACTGGCATCATGTACATTTGAAACATTACATTTCAGTATTAACTTTGTACATTTTATTCAAAAGGTCTCCAGAACCGTTCAGGTGTTTAGAACCTGTTAGTAGCTAGAAGCTAACATACATTTACAGCCTCTATTAACAGTAACCAGTATCTGCACTACTGTTCAAAACTTCAGGGTCACTTAGAAATGTCTTTTTTTTTTTTTCATGAAAACATACAGTTTTAGCTTTGGGACACTTGTGCAAAGGGCAAAAGCCCATAATAATCACATAAATCGAGGGCTAATGACCAAGTGTACGGCTCAATTTGAGATTCAGATTGAGAATTTACATTATTTTAGGTACAAATTATCTCACATAATTACTCATATATAACGGGACATGTACAGAACAAGGCTGCTAGTCTAGATGGTGTAATTGTGTGGTGAGCGGATGAGGAGGTGAAATCTGGTGAGTTAGCGCAGTACTTGTAGTGGGTGGAGGTGGTAGTGGTGGTGGCAGTGCCATGTGTGGAGGTCCGACGGCTGATGCTGGGACTCTTCTCCAGGACCAGCACATCTTGGTCGTGCTCTTTCAGCCGAACCGTGTTGGCCTCCACATCCTGAACACAAACACAGAAAACCCACACCTATAAAACACAAATCCATCGTTATGTGATAATTAACATCATATTTATCACACCATTATCGTACCACATGAACAGTTAAAGATAGTCTGTTATCTGCGTCACAACAATAAACGAATGAGTGACTCATCAGATAAGGCTGCTAGCACAACTGTAAATGTGGTGAATTAGTCTGCTAGCACAACTGTAAATGTGGTGAATTAGTCTGCTAGCACAACTGTAAATGTGGTGAATTAGTCTGCTAGCACAACTGTAAATGTGGTGAATTAGTCTGCTAGCACAACTGTAAATGTGGTGAATTAGTCTGCTAGCACAACTGTAAATGTGGTGAATTAGTCTACTAGCACAACTGTAAATGTGGTGAATTAGTCTGCTAGCACAACTATTAATGTGGTGAATTAGTCTGCTAGCACAACTATAAATGTGGTGAATTAGTCTGCAAGCACAACTATAAATGTGGTGAATTAGTCTGCTAGCACAACTGTAAATGTGGTGAATTAGTCTGCTAGCACAACTGTAAATATGGTGGATTTGTCTGCTAGCACAACTGTAAATTGATTTGTCTGCTAGCACAACTAAATATATTGGATTCTTCTGCTAGAAGAACTGTAAAATGGTGGATTTGTCTGCTAGCACAACTGACAGAGAGACCAGGAGGTCATCAGTTTCACAGACCGTAGCCCAAATCGTAACTCATTCTCATTTGTAGTGCAGTGCACAACATTTGAACTGGACATTTTGTGAACATGGTGCCATTTTGAATACAGCCTGGCCCCGCCGCCCATCAGGCCAAAGCAAACAGGAGATTTACAGAAGATGAGAATTCAATGAGCGTCCTACATAGATCAGAAAGATAACAGCCACCCGCCCTCTAAATGCTTGAATGCATGTCCCTGAAAACACAATGCGGGGCGCATGTGAACCAGGCTGAATGGAATGAATAACTTAATTTTTGCAATAGAAGCTCGGACAAAACGTACAACTAAAAGGTTTCGTTTGGGAAACCCAAGCCTATCAGCTATCAGTTTGGCCTTATGGGCTGTTCGGTATCTGAATCACAACGTTGACAACAATGTATCCGTTATGAGATATAGGCATCGTTCTAATGAAAGTGTACAGTCCTGTTGAGGCGAGAGGCAGTAGATAAAATATTTAGGAGCTGCAATGTTGAAACCAGACCAACAGAGGGAGACTGTACAATTAAGCATAGTCAGTGGAATTTCTCTGAGTTGTAGGGGGAATTATATATTCCGTGGTGCCCAACAGAACGGCGTCTCCCTCACTCTGAGGATTCTGTTAAAGTCCTCCTTGTCCACACGTAGGAGGTGGCAGTTGTCTTCACGTAGGACAATGGAGGCCGCGCGGGGGGCGTCATTTACCAGGGCAAGCTTCCCAAAGTCGTCACCCTCATGTAGCGTGCAAACAACCCCCTGAGGTAAACAGGAATAAGCAAACACTGTCAGTGTGATGAAAGACAAATGAGGATGCCATCTACTACCTTCACAACAACTATAATTTATCAACTTATATTTTCAATACTTGGCGACAGTAGTGGGTGTGTGTTTCATGTTGGGAGCATTTACTTTTTTGGAAGAACAACTTCAAATATAACAGAAGTTTCTCAAACATCGGATATGTTCAGTGGTTGTGGCATCAGAGAAGATGACTTGGACCACTTATGTTCTCTATTCTTTTTTAACTTTTTTAAATTGAAACATTGTTATTCTCCCAAATTTAGTTATACCCAATATCTGATTAAGGCCCTGGTTCATTGCAGAAACTCCCAGCAAAGTGCGTATTCTCCAAACCCCATCCAAGTGTGCTGGTCTTATCATGCAACCAGGAAGTCTAGACCTGAATACTTAAATGCCGTATTAAACATAATCTCTTAAAGCCCAGAGATGCCCAAGCTGCTACAAGCAATCATTAAACCACGACAAGCACAGCAGCCAAGTTTGACTGCAACCCTCTTAAATACATCTTAGACTAAAAGCACAATTTTTGGTTCAAAACATTCCCATTCCCAGTCCTTGGAGTTGAATTGTGTCTAAATCAAAAATCCCATATATTTTATGAATCCAATTTTACATTATTATTTTTACAAAGTGTTATTACAGTCACCGAAATCAGAAAAAACCTGTGACCATCAAGCAAGTTGAAGAAACTCAGATGATCATATGAGTAAAATTTAAACAATTTTATTTCTGAATGAAGCGGAAAAACTTCTACCTTTCCATAGATGACCACATTAACAGAGCCCTTTAGAATGATGTACCAAGAAGTTCCTTCCTCGCCTTGATTGAACACTGTAAAAAGATGAAAAGATGGCCACACCTTTTTTTACATCAAAATGTAAACAGAGTTTTCATACTCCTTCACTTTGTGACATTTTCTTGTGGTAAATACTTTATTTAAGCATTCAAAATTAGAATTTGTAATATTTCTAACAAATTAAAAATGTGTCCATCAATCTACACAAAATACCCCATAATGACAAAGTAAGGCACTGGGATAAGTCATACTAACATTACTCAACCCATTATTGTGAAATGGAAAGAGTTTGGAACTACCCAATCTCCTTTTAGAGCTGGCCATCCAGCCAAATTTAGTAAGAGGGAAAGAAATCTGGGGCTTGTTCTGAGAGATGACCAAGAAGCCAATGGCCACTCTAACATAGCTTCTGAGATCCTCTGCAGAGATGGGAGAACCTGCCAGTTGGACAACTATGAATCGGCCTTTAAACACTTGGTCTGCCAAAAACAAGGCACCACTTATCACCTGCTAATACTTCACTGTGAAGCATGGTGGTGGAAGCATCATGCTATGGGGATGCTTGCCTGCCGCTGGTACTGGGAGATTGTTCAGTTTGATGATAGGTTGAATAGAACCATATAGACTCGGGCAAATATTTATCTTTCAGCATGACAACGACCCAAAGCAAAAAGCTAAAACAAAGCAGAAATGACTCCCCATCCAAAGCTTCCCATCCAATCTGACAGAGCTTGAGAGGATCTGCAAGGAAGAGTGGGGGAAACAGCCCAATTACGGTGTGAAAATCTGGGTGAGACATACTGAATAAAGGGTCTGAATATTTGTGTACATGAGACATTTTGTTTTATTTTCAATACATTGGCACAACTCATTTTGTCATCAATGGAGTATGGATTAAATATTGCAAAATTAAGTCGATAACACAACAAAATGCATAGAAAGTGAAGGGCTCTGAATGCTTTCTGAAGACACTGTACATGAAACAATGAGTAGGTTACAAATGTAAGTATGGCACATTTTCTTGTTGCACAACTTACACACTGTTCCTCCTTTGGCATGGGATTCAAAGATCAGGACACCAGCTAGCTCCCTCCTCACCTTGAGAAGCAGGGAGAAGCATTAGATTACAGGGGTGGTGTTGTCATATATACACGGGAACACTCGTGCAACAGAATCAACACTCACAGTGGTGGAAAGGTGCGATAAGGCTTTTATATGAAGCAACTCCTCGTATATGATCTCTAAGTCATCTGCTGTCCTCTGACCTGGCCTGGGGAAGGAGTAACAATAACAAAACAATTTGACTTAGATAACAATCCCTTCGATTTACTTTACCTTTATATTTGCTTTGGTCGCATCAGCTCAGCGCACTGTAGACATTCAGTAACCTTCCTGAACCAACCCTGTTGATATTTCCTACCAGCAGGTGGCAGTCTCTATGATTGGTGCTTACTGTTTCCTCAGGATCATGCGCATGTGGGCGTCAGGGCCGATCTGAGAAAGGAGGAGAAGCGTGTCCTGGAGTTCTTCCTGGTTCTCCCTGGTCTCCTCCTCAGTGGGCTGGGGAGCATCCTCTTGTTCGTCATCCAGGAAGCGGTAGAACAGATACTTGTCCTGGAAAGTCGACTCCTGGTCCACTTTGGGCAAACAAGCACACGGAACACACAGAGTGGGTTTAGAACCGGACCATAAACACACACACACACGAAAACACATTTGCACACACAGTGACAAAAAGAGAAAGACAGAAAGTACCCACAGTGCAGTGCAGGTCTACCGTCAAGGCTCACCGTGGTTGAGGACGCCTTCCTCCAGGAGCACCTGCCACATTCCCACAGCCTGAATGCGTGAGTGAACACAGGAGCTGTGCTGCATCTGCCAATCAACCAACTCCGTCCCCACACAGCACTGGCTGCAGATGACACACACGTATATCAGCACACGTATGAACAAGAGAGCGTGAGGTCCACGTCAAAGGAAACGCCTGGTGGGAGTCCCGCGCAAGGCACCAAAGTAATGTTAACCCACCTGTATGTCTTCAGGTGATACTTCCTGTCTCGTATCATGTGCGGAGCTCTGGAGAGGATGGCCTCACGTAAAATCTTCCCCGCACGCAGGATCTTTTCAGATGGGACCTGCTGGGAGGAAGTAGAACGACGTATAGGAGGTAGAGCATATATTAGTGATCGAGAGAGAGAGATCATAGACATGTTAAGGTCTCCACTGACATCATCATCTTTTCTATCTGAGAATTAAAAGACACACTGGGAAACATGGACTCCAAAGCAAACCAGAAATTGAGGGATGGGGATGAACAGAAAATACGGGATGATATGACGTGAAACAGACTGAAGTAAATAGGAACAGCTGGTCCTCCCTGTGTTTTTCATGGTGACAGAGATTGGGTCCTTGTCGCTAACTGCCTCTACTGTCACCCGGGACCCCATAAATGGACAGTTATTTACTGGATTCACTAGCAGTCTGCTGTTGGATCCCAACCTTTGGACCCACGTAGAAACTGCCTCGACAGAGCCACAAACGGATGTGGTATTTTTAAGCGATTGAAACAGAAGCGTCAAAAAAAGACCATAGAGAATTCTTGCCAAGCACTATGGAGCAGATATAATGGCTGCTGTTCAAACTCCACAAAACCACCGAACCACAAACTCCATATCCACGACCATCCATCTGCAGCACAGCCCATATCTCCAACAAAGTCCATATCTCCACCACAGCCCATATCTCCAACACAGCCCATATCTCCAGCATAGCCCATATCTCCAACACAGCCCATATCTCCAACACAGCCCATATCTCCAACACAGCCCATATCTCCAACACAGCCCATATCTCCAACACAGCCCATATCTCCAACACAGCCCATATCTCCACCACAGCCCATATCTCCAACACAGCCCATATCTCCAACACAGCCCATATCTCCAACACAGCCCATATCTCCAACACAGCCCATATCTCCAACACAGCCCATATCTCCAACACAGTCCATATCTCCAACAAAGACCTATATATTACTAATTCCTTATCAATTGTTTTAAGTTTAGGCTGTGAGTGCTTCAAATTCCAATAGTTGATTTAACAGTGTGAACATTGATCCATTCCTTGCTTATATGGCCGGGAAAATAATTTGTATAGATATGGGTATTCGCCTTGAAGGAATACAGCTGTGTTTTTGAACTGAAAAAGTAGTTTTTCTAAGTATTCAAACTAAGCAAATATTTACCATAGATTTGCATATCATACAACACACGTTAAAACATATTTCATGTGATACTTTGCTGGTAGTTATTTCTATTGGACTTGTTTTGATCCTGAATAAGACATTGTTCAGGAACAAAGCCAAAACCATAATAAATTGTGAAACCCTATAGAGTTAGTACTGTGTTATCTGCAGGGAGGTCAGGAAGTCACAACGGGTTTGAGAGGAAACAGGGAACTATTAAAGACATAATGCACACCAACGGAAGCGAAGTCTTAACAGCCGCCTTGTTTATATTTTGTCAGACAAACTGCACATTCCAGATTTATTCTGAGCTTCTGCTAACTAAAGACAGAGGAAGTTAGATCAGGACGTACGCAAGCCGACACTGTACAGGTGTAAATAACTACCACTGGTAACTCTCTGCCATTCATAACAATGTTTAATCAGGATATTATTCACTTCACCTAAAGTGGTGACTGGCCTCACACACACACAGAGGATTAGCCGGTCATTTAGGCCAGGTTTGGTTTATGGGTTGCACAGATGATGCCGTTCGTTCCACTGTTTACAGTGCAAACAATGAGACAGTAGTAGTTTGGGTGTTCAGGAGACAACTGTACCTTATCAAGATGCTTACAGATGGATACGCTGGAGTTGTCGCTTATATCCTCTTTGTCAGGCAGTCCTAACGGAAAATATTAAACAAAATACAGTAGTTATTCTTTAAAAACCACATTCTGAGAAAGATGTAAATAAAAAAAATTGATGCAATGATGAACAGATGTGTCAACTAGAATGTCAGTGAGTAGTGAGTTACATAATGTCATCAGACTCTAAACGAGGGCGATTTATAGAGTGGGGAAGTCAGGGGGAGCTTTCACCCTGGAGGAAAAACATCATTATTCGTTTCACTTCACAACCTTATCTGAAGAGAAAATACCCAGCTATTCTTAGACTTCAGACTGCTGAAATCCACACTTTCATTGTTAAAACGTGACGATTTCCTTGTAAAGAGCATTTACAGTGTGCGTTACGGATATGACTGTAGCTGTACTCACTGTCACTGCTACGTCCACCACTTTCCATAACTCCATAGGGGGGGGCTAGCAGTCCAGCCATGCACTGATGATATTTCTAAAGACAGAAGACAAACGATAAGTTACGGTGGAAAACTGACACGACCCCAACACAACACTGCTCATTCTACAGGTATGTCAGCTGCGGACACCTGCTGACGCCAGATGACAACCCAATGACTAGGATTGTGGTGGTTGATATGTGTCGCTGATGGACTCCTTCTTCCCAGTGCTCCTCTGTCCTCATCAACGTGGCCATTCATTACTATGGAAATACACAGCTGAGACTCTCCGCTGGCTGTTAAGAGCAGGCAACAGCTAACTGCGGCTGGCCCACATTTAAATGACCCTTCATCTCCCAACCAGCTCCCAGGGGTTTCAAAGGACAGGAAGAACGTATACATTTCATGTTCCGCAACTGAAGTAAAAGCTTTTTACGGTAGGCCACTGTATGCGATGATTTGTATACAGGACTACGTGCTTCCAAAACAACAAAAAATAATTGATGTGAGAACTGGACAAATGTGAGAACTGGACAGATGTTCAACCATGCTGTGTTAGCTTTTAATTCAGATTCAGTCATGGTGTGGCTAAGAGTTCTTGTTGAGCTGTCATGTTCACACAAAAAGCAATTTTTTCATACCACTAAAAGCCTTACCCAAAACTTAACCGTAAACATAACCACTAAGTCAGAAAAAGCCTTTCTGCAATTTAGTAAAATGTAAACATACACACGTACACAAACATACTCAAAAGTGAATAAACACAGCGTCTGAACATACAGTATGTACTCCTCCTCCGACTGGGTTCCAGTGGTGTCATGTTATACTGAAGTTCCTGCCGCATGCATGCTTCAGAGAGTCATACTTCTTGGCTTTAGCCTCAACCCATATCTGTCGGTGAGCATTGGTAGATTTACTCAAGACATCCTCAGAGGAATCAGAGCATGACAATAAGACTATGAGCAGTGTATAATATAGCAGGGCCTTGGAGCATTACTATTGTGTAACAAACATTAAACCGAAGTCATTGTAACCATTGTGTCTGAGCTCGTCACAGTGCTGTATAGGCCTAGAGGGGTTAATGAAAGTGCATATCGCTTTAGTTGCGTAGAGAAAACACTTGCATGTGTTATTCTAAGTGAAGAGCTTCCATACAACGTAAAGAGATTATGGAAGAGCTCTGATTCTTCAACAGTAAAACAACCAGGATTCTGTTTCTGCTTCTTTTGTGATAGCCGTGGACTGGGCCCAACTACACCTTCACGTTCAAGATAATTAAATACAAAATCACTAGGGTAATTTAGATTGTCACAGAGTGTTGTTGACTGGTTTAACAAAAGCATAATAAAAAGCTAAAAGCCTTGGTTAAGTTGTATTTTGTAGTAGGTTGACTAGTATTTAGCAGTTGGTTGACTAGCATTTAGTAGTTGGTTGACTAGCATTTGGTAGTTGGTTGACTAGCATTTAGTAGTTGGTTGATTAGCATTAGTAGTTGGTTGACTAGCATTTAGTAGTTAGTTGACTAGAATTTAGTAGTTAGTTGACTAGCATTTAGTAGTTGGTTGACTAGCATTTAGTAGTAAGTTGACTAGCATTTATTAGTTGGTTGACTAGCATTTAGTACTTGGTAGATTAGCATTAGTAGTTGGTTGACTAGCATTTAGTAGTTGGTTGATTAGCATTAGTAGTTGGTTGACTAGCATTTAGTAGTTTGTTGACTAGCATTTGGTAGTTGGTTGACTAGCATTTAGTAGTTGGTTGATTAGCATTAGTAGTTGGTTGACTAGCATTTAGTAGTTAGTTGACTAGCATTTAGTAGTTAGTGGACTAGCATTTAGTAGTTGGTTGACTAGCATTTAGTAGTTGGTTGACTAGCATTTAGTAGTTGGTTGACTAGCATTTAGTAGTTAGTTGACTAGCATTTAGTAGTTGGTAGATTAGCATTAGTTGGTTGACTAGCATTTAGTAGTTAGTTGACTAGCATTTAGTAGTTAGTTGACTAGCATTTAGTAGTTGGTTGACTAGCATTTAGTAGTTGGTTGACTAGCATTTAGTATTTAGTTGACTAGCATTTAGTAGTTGGTTGACTAGCATTTAGCGGTTGAATAGCATTTACAGTTGGTTAAGTAGCTTTTACAAAAACATTAAAGCTGCAATCCTTTTTAATCTTGTTGGTCACTTCCTAGTTACCGAAGGCCAACTTGATTGAGTCATTTGTCACCAGATGCCAGTTTGTTCCCAGAGGTCAAATTCTTAATTAAATTCTACCCACAGCAAATCACTTTAAGATCCCCTCAGAGGCATACCACTCCCCCCCCACCCCCAATTAAGAAGCATTTTGAAAATGTCTCAATGACCTCAGATTTTAAAAGCATTTCCCTATGTGGCCCAAAAACTCTAATTGACTCAGTTACAGAAACATAAGAAAAACTATTATTGTAAATCTTGAGAATAACATTGTATAGTGTGCATGTAGCCGTGGATGTGGCCTCAATCATAAAATGTATAAAAAATTACAAATGCCTTACATTACATTTTTCAATATAACAAAAAACTGTTGCTATAAACATGCATTTATTTGCTAACATTTAAAGGCCTGATAGAACCATTAAGTGGGACATGCTGACTAGGAGAGTGGCTGGGGGCATGGAGAGATGCTGAGGCTGATGGAATTCTCTTCCCAGTGGGACAAGCAGACTAGGAGAGAAGCTAGGGGCATGGAGAGATGCTGAGGCTGATGGAATTCTCTTCCCAGTGGGACAAGCAGACTAGGAGAGAAGCTGATGGAGAGTAGGTGGCTTATTGTTTTCTATGACACTTAGAATTGATGGCAAATGTATCAAAAACACTAATTGTTCACAAATCTCCACCCTAACATTGTTACCTATAGATCTGCACACAGTGTGCATCTAGCTGGGGGAACAGTCAAGCACATTACCCATGGTTCTTTATCTCAGGGAAGCCATATTATTACAGCCTCGATCCTGACCAAAGACTTAATGTTACATCCTATATGATGCTTTTAATTTGATTTTAACAGTCAAACAGCGGGGTGAAAAACTTGTTCATAAGCAAACTGAGAGACTCTGCAGTATGTTAGTCTGTCTTCTTCCAAGACCGTAGCAGTAGGGCAACAACTGAACACTGACTTCCACATTTCCATATTTTCTTGTCACTCTAACCCCTTCGTTCTGTTAAATTCCATTAGCGATGATCCGGCTCTGTAATTACAATAAGCACTTCACAATTGCACGATCCATCAGTGGGATCTATCACATAACATTAGCCTCCATAATTTCAACTCTCGGGGGATTACATTTCTGGAACCAATTCATGTTTATACACCAGCTACTTGGAAGTAATTAGGGTGGAGGAAACATATAAAATGGTCAAAGTTCTGAAGCATATGTTGCAGGTAATACAGTCACAAAAGGTGTGTCTGCCTAAAATTCTAAACATCATAACATCTGGACCATGGCGTATATGGTGCACAGAGATTTTTTTATTGCAAAACGATCCTGAGAGCTCATTGAAGGCTCCTCATCATCATTACAGATTACCTGGCCAGACAAACTGTGTAGCACTTCACTGAGACGTCCAAGGTCCAACACGACCAGCAATTAGGCTTAATTGGATTGAGGAAATTTGTGGTCAAAGGTTAACATGTTAGAACAAATGCACAACCCTTCCATCCCACCTCCCGAAGGTTTATACAAGAGCAGCACGCGTCAGCAAAACAGACGACCACGAATTTCAAGAATCTAAACTGACTTCAGGTTAAAAGGCTAATTGCTTTAAATGATGTATTTGCCGGATGTAACCAAGATATGTAGACGGGTCACACTTACAGATACCACCATGACCAGGTTCATAACGCCAACAAAGGAAGGGTGAACAGGATGGGTCACTGTATAAAATAAAGGCTGTGTTCCTAAAGGCTGGTTGAGAATGGGGCTTCCTGTGTTGGGGTGTTCTTTAAAATCCCACACACAGCAAGAAAGACATGGATGACACTATACTAACAGTCTGCTGAGTATGTAAAATGTCTCTGAATCTAATCCCTGTGAAGAAGCCCTTTAACAGCTGCCTTAAAACTGGCTTAGATGTGAAATGTTCATTCTCTATCTGATGTAACTCAAACTAATCCTGCTCTTGTTTGAGTGGATTTTCTAGAAGTTAATGGAAGGTTTTTGAGGGATACACAGAAAGTGTAGCTCATTCAGAAACTGGAGGACATCGCAAGACGAGATCAGAAAGTTACCTGTGATTTGAGTCTGAAACAAAGGAATGTGAAAATGACAGTGAAAGAGATAATCCCAAACAAGCCCCATTTTACAGATGTAAAGCCACCCTTGTATCAGGCAGCGCCAAAATGTCTACTGTGCAATTAAATAAAGTCAAGTGGAGACATGTACAAAAAGGCCCAGAGAATGTATGTGTTATAATACAGTCTTAATTGTATAACTGACAGTATTTCTCTATGACATCGATCAGTATTTTCTTCTGCCGGGGGATTATAACAAAGCACACTGTTGTTCCTACACACACACACACACACACACACACACACACACACACACACACACACAAACACACACACATGCTAGGTCCACCTCTATAACCCTCTAACGCTGCTCTATGTTTCTTCTGCTACAAGTCTAGCATGTTTAGCTGAACACTCAAACAGGAACATATGAAATACATTGTACATACTCTTAATACTCATAATACTCAATATTAAATATAATAATCATAAAATAAATCTGTATGTAGTATTCATACAATAATGTTATCATGTGGTATTTCTGTAGTATTTATACAATATTATCATGTAGTATTTCTACAATAAAAAATACATGTAGATGTAGTATTTTTACAATAATGTTATCATGTTGTATAGATGAAATGTAGTATTTTTACAATAATGTTATCATGTTGTATAGATGACAACGATGTCACAATGTGGTACAATAATGGTGACATGTAGTATTTATAAAATACATTTGCGATGCATTGCAAGTATAATATCGGCGCATGATAGAGATTCAACACTGTCGACATAATTCTATTCTCACGAAATGTATGCAAATTGTTAGATTTTGTTTGCCTGTAATATATTTTCATTGAAGTGTCAGACCATATAATTTAATTATCTTTTGGGTATGCAAATACAGAAATCCAAGTCTAGAAACAAAAAAGTCTAGAGAGTCACATCACTAAATCCACAGCACATGTTCACACACCTCTTCTAATTTGAATGCTTGCAGACATGCAGCACTCTAAACACCATGTGCATGGATGCACCTTTGTATTTTGAATTATTCACCCCCTAGTTACATAACACACATAATGCCGCCCGCTTTTAAGACATTTCCTAAACTAGTTCATATCCTTCACTGCCTGGCAGACTTTAGCCCGGAAAATCAAGGAAAATCCTACCCAGTGTTTCAAGTCAGTTCTGAACCCCTCAGGTTCTCAGCAAACTGAAACATGTCATCTAAACCTTCCAAGAAAAGATAGTTTAAGATAAACACATTCACCCTTGTAAACGTTGTTATATAAGACATAACTCTGACTGTATTAAATTCTGTAAAAAGTATTGTTGCCAATAAGGTCATCCCATTTCTGAGCCACATAAGCGTAAAACAGAGGTGTGATGAAGCAAGACTCACTTAAAAGTGTTCAGTGTCCCACATGCAGAATACTGGAAGTTCCAAATTATCTTCATACAATGCTCCTCCCTGTTTCTACTGTCTGATCAGTAGGCTAGAATCCCTTTCTACAGGTCCTCGAGTCAGTAAATGGTCCGACTTCTCCCTTATCCCTGTGTTTTCAGTGTGATCCGGTCCTGGTGACCCAGACTCCATCCCTCTTCCAGAGCAGAGTGATTGGAGCCCTTCCAGCCTGTGTCAGAGTGGCTGCCTGCCTGCCTCCTTCCCCGCCAGCCAGCTGACTTCCCCCATACAGCAGTTGCTAGGCGATTACTCTATTCCTCCAATCATTATGCACTCATGAGTACATGCTTTCTCCATCGCAGCACAGGGTCGCTCAGCCACGGTGCACACAGGCAGCGCAGACATGCTAGTGGCCAGCTAGCGCTGCACCCAAAGGCAGGTACATGGGGGAGTGTTGCTCAATAATTTAAATGATTTGGTGGTATTTACATGGCATAGATAGAAGTGTACTTTAAGTGCCCTCCAGCCTTGTTACATTACACAGGACTGTATCTGGACTTAACTGGACAAATGGCTTGGTTTCTCCTTTTAACAGGACACCAACTTAATCTTTCTTGCAGAGATTATTCATATTCTACATTGTATGCCACATTCTTATTTGACCAAATCTGAAAGTGAATTCAAATTAATAGTATTTTTTGCCAATATCTGACAAAGGCAATTTACATTTACAGTCCCCATCTTGCCATCTCCCATGCAGAGTATTCATAAAATAAACGAGTTATATGAAATTGCATTTTTAGACCTGCAGTGGAAATTAAATTAATCTGACAGTTTCCTTTTGTCCAGTCACTATAGGCCTACAGCAGGGTATTAAGTGACATTAAAACTGCAGCAAATTAGAAAGAAAACCACTAATAGCTTTTTGAAATGACTTGTGCTCTCTTATTTAACGCAAGCACACGACACAAGCTTTATTTGATGGCCTGAAACCATTTAGATTTTTCTCAGTAAGTTCGGAACCTAGAATGTTCCGTCCACTCCAGTGTCCCTGGTCCTATCACATCTCCTCGTAACAAGGACAGCGGGCAGATGGAATCTTATCTGTGACCTTCCAGCTGATTAGAGCCACACAGACCCGCAGTTAATAAATCTATTCTGGCCTCGAAACCAACAGAAATGCAGCATCAAAGGAATGTTTTGGAATGGTTAGATTGCACACGTTACTATGATACAGGGACTTATCCCCGTATTTAATGTAATAATGAGAGATGTACATATATATATGGGTCAGACATGTGGCCAGTATCATAGAGGACCTCACTACGGCAGCAGATTGATTGATTCCAGTGATCGGGTGGGCAGACTGGAGCCCCAGGGTGTGGATAGTCCTGACATTATTACATAACTGCTCCGCTGGAGCCAACTGAACAATAAATTATCTAAACAGGGAGACAGTTATATTCCAGGGAGGTGCATGAAGAGTATGAAGTGAGATCAGAAGTGAGCGGGGAGGTGTCTGTGGAGTATGGAGTGAGACCAGAAGAGAGAGCAGGGAGGTGTCTGTGGAATATGGAGTGAGACTAAAATAGAGAGAGACAGAGAGGTGTCTGGGGAGTACGGAGTGAGACCAAAAAAGAGACAGAGAGATAGGGAGGGAAGTGTCTGGGGAGTACGGAGTAAGACCAAGAGAGAGAGAGAGAGAGAGAGAGGGAACTGTCTGGGGATTATTGACTGAGACCAGAAGAGAAAGAGGGAGAGGAAAAAAGAAAAGCAGGAAAGAGCTGGCTACACTGGAAGAAGCTCAGGACAGGGAGAAACAAACACACCACCCAAACACAACACCCAACACAACACACCACACAACACAACACCCAACACAACACACCACCCAACACACCACCAAACACAACACCCAACACAACACCCAACACAACACCCAACACAGCACCCAACAGACCACCAAACACACCACCCAACAGACCACCAAACACACCACCCAACAGACCACCAAACACACCACCAAACACACCACCAAACAGACCTTAATTATTACCAGGCCCATGGACACATACTAGTCTGTAGTGATCTAAATGCTCGAACTGGGGAGAAAACTGGAGTGGACAACATTACCTCCCCTATATGCCCCCCCTCGACGCAACTATGATCTCACAAGTAACAAAAACGTGTGTGTCGCACGCTGGGTCTGTACATAGTCAATGGCAGAGTTAGAGGAGATATCTATGGTAGATACACCTGTAGCTCAGATCTTGGCAGCAGTACCGTAGACTACTTTATTACTGACCTCAACGTAGATTCTCTCAGAGCATTCACAGTAAGTCCTCTGACCCCACTCACTGACCACAGCACCATTACATTATACCTGAACAGAGAAATATCTCACCAAAATATATATGGACCCAACAACCTGCATTCTATGAAGAATTGCTATAGATGGAAGGAAGATAGTATAGAAACCTACCAAAGAACAATTGGCAAAATCCAAATCCAGTCCCTGGTAGACAGCAAGCTCAATAATGTGTTTCACTGTAATATGTAAACCTTGCTTTGGAACGCCTAAACAGTATATTTTATCGAACAGCTAACATAGCTAATCGTTGGGGGGAAAAACCTTTGAGAAACCTCAGCAAACACAGAGATCCAGACAACCAGAACACAGCTTAAATATGGAGAGGCACTAAAACACTACAGAAACACTCTAAAAATAAAAAAGAACAACAGGTCAATAACCAGCTCAATATGATAGAAAAATCTATAGAATCAAATAACTTCTGGGAAAACTGGAAAAAAATCAACAACCAACACAGCGATCTAGCAATCCAGGAGGGACATGAAGGACAATTCTCTTTTTCCAACCTTTACGGTCCTGTAACAAATAACCAAGAACAAACAAAAATACAAAGTTATCTACACATTCTAGAATCAGAAGCCACTGGATTAGAAAATCCCAATATAAGAACTGCAGGACAAAATACAAACCCTAAACAGGCCTGTGGTGTAGATAGAATAATTAACGAGATGATAAAATTCACAGACCACAAATTCAAGTTAGCCATTCTCAAACTCTACAATATTATCCTCAGCTCTGGTATCTTCAGCTCTGGTATCTTCATCTCTGGTATCTTCATCTCTGGTATCTTCAGCTCTGGTATCCATTCTCAAACTCTACAATATTATCCTCAGCTCTGGTATCTTCAGCTCTGGTATCTTCATCTCTGGTATCTTCATCTCTGGTATCTTCAGCTCTGGTATCTTCAGCTCTGGTATCTTCAGCTCTGGTATCTTCAGCACTGCTATCTTCAGCTCTGGTATCTTCAGCTCTGGTATCTTCAGCTCTTGTATCTTCAGCTCTGGTATCTTCAGCTCTTGTATCTTCAGCTATGGTATCTTCAGCTCTGGTATCCATTCTCAAACTCTACAATGTTATCCTGAGCTCTGGTATCTTCAGCTCTGGTATCTTCAGCTCTGGTATCTTCAGCTCTGGTATCTTCAGCACTGCTATCTTCAGCTCTGGTATCTTCAGCTCTGGTATCTTCAGCTCTTGTATCTTCAGCTCTGGTATCTTCAGCTCTGGTATCTTCAGCTCTGGTATCTTCAGCTCTGGTATCTTCAGCTCTGGAATCTTCAGCTCTGGTATCCATTCTCAAACTCTACAATGTTATCCTGAGCTCTGGTATCTTCAGCTCTGGTATCTTCAGCTCTGGTATCTTCAGCTCTGGAATCTTCAGCTCTGGTATCCATTCTCAAACTCTACAATGTTATCCTGAGCTCTGGTATCTTCCCCAACATTTAGAACTAAGGTCTGATCCAACCAATACATAAAAGCGAGAACAGACCATATATACACTCTGCACACACTAATTGACAAACAACTGAAACAAAAACAAGTGCTCCTCATGCTTTGTTGACTTCAAAAAAGCTTTTCATTCAATTTGGCATATTTTACAAATTAATAGAGTGGAGTCTGAGGGAAAACATATGATATCAACATATGATAAAATTGGCAAGAAACATACAGATTTCTTTCACCAGGGTCTGAGGGGAGACAGGGATGCAACTTGAGTCCAACTCTTTTCAATATTTATATAGACATGTTGACAAAAGCACTGGAAAAGAGCGCAGCACCCAGCCTTGCCCTACTGGACTCATTGAATTGAGCGAGAGTGAGAGAGAGACAGAGAGAGAGAGAGAGAGAGAGAGAGAGAGAGAGAGAGGGGCGAGAGGCAAGAGGAAAGGAGGGGAGCAGGTACAGTAACTAAGCTGGTAAATGTCTGGTAAATCTCATAAGCAGCATTTGAGCCATTCAATCTATTACAGGCGCCTTGGAAAATATGACAAAAAAGTAATAATAAGGACCTTGTTTTATTTGCAATTACCCGGAATCCACATAATGCAATAGCATTTGATGCATTTTCAATTCACTTACCTTAACAACATCTCTAAATGCAGGGAAATGCATATATTACTGAGAGAGGGATCTTGTCACCAGTTTGCTGATTTAGCTTTCAAAAATTCCCTTCTACTTGGCAAATAATCTACTGGAGTGTGTGTTGCTACAAAATTACACACATGAGTGTTTGTGTATATCTAAGTGTTATTTTTGTGCATGTCCGATTGTAAATTTACAGATGATGAGGTAATCCCTTAGATCTCTTATCATTCCATCTGATTGAACAGTCTAGAAAAGCAGAGTATAGATCAACTAAATGCATCCTTAGAAAAACGTTCAAATGGTGTTTTACGGGCTCACCAATGCCTGATGTATAGATAAATGTCAAATGGTGTTTACAGGCTCAACACTACCTGATGTATAGATAAATGTAAAATGGTGTTTACAGGCTCAACACTGCCTGATGTATAGATAAATGTCAAATGGTGTTTACAGGCTCAACACTACCTGATGTATAGATACATGTAAAATGGTGTTTACAGGCTCAACACTGCCTGATGTATAGATAAATGTCAAATGGTGTTTACAGGCTCAACACTGCCTGATGTATAACCTAATGTCAAATGGTGTGGAGAAAATCTCATCAACACGCGCTGAACTAGAATCACAGTTATACAAAAGACACTGCATATGGTCAGATCTTTTGTGCACCAAGGACAAGGACCTGCGATATGATCTGCTGTCAACCTGTGGGAAAGAAAACTCCAAATCACAATGGTGTTGTTTCAATCTCATTTGCCGGGGGGGCTGAAGCAGGAAACAGCGTGTTGTGTAAATTGATGATCAGGTCAGTAGGCCCACAGCCTGTGTTCCTGTGTCTATACTCTGTTAAACAAACAAGCACCCCCCTGCATCTCCCAATAACATAGGCCAGACGGTTGTGTTGAACAGAAGCGATGTCTGATAGCAATGAGAGTTGACGTTGTCATGAGAGTTGAATTCAGAGGGGAAAGAAATATGTACATACAGTATAAATGCACCGCTTTGTTCGGTAGTCTTAGGATCCTGAAATTGAAACTAAAGTTGTTTATTTGGGTATTTAGTGTTAATGTATATATATATTATATGCTATTTCTGTTTGTTTTTACATTTTAACAATATTTCATGTAGGTCACTTCCGTACAGATTTTACATTATTTGTCTTAGGCAGACACTCTAATCCAGTGTACCTAAAAGTAATGAATAAATACATCATACTTTTCTAATACTGAACTCCTATGGGAACTCATACTCATAGAACGAACTGCGCCATCCTTTGAGATAGAGAAAAGAAACAACATGCGAATGGCTGATAGTAAATGTACTTAACCCGTATTAAAATCTTAAATGGGAGTATTGAATATCATTTTCCCGTTGTATCTTAAAGTGAGAAGGCTGATATTGGAAAATTGTGTGCAAATATTGAACACAGTGGCCATAAATAAAGAATAATAACAGTTCATTCAGTTCATTCAGGCTACTCTCAGCTGGCCATCACTCTGTAGGAGTGCTGGGCCCTAGGCTTTTTGCTTTCCCCCGGGACAGAGCTCTCTTCTGTGGAAGTGAAAGTCAGTGCAGTGTACAGGTTTTACTTTTCTTGTGTTCTAAAAAAGGATCCTGAAACATGCAATATCTCACCAGTTTTCATGAGGCTATTTTTGTTTAAATATATATATTTTTTTGTTTAAATATCTTTTACTCTGAGGGTGGAGCATGGACTTGTCCGTTTCAGGATTTTCTCCTTCCTCATCAACTCCCACAAAAGGAAGTAAATCTTAAGCTATTCTAAGCTAAAAGTGAAAGACTTTTTTACAGTACGTTTGAGGTTAAAATAATGGACAAACCTACATTCAACGAATCGCTTAAAAATTATATATCCACTTTGAAATCAATTAATAATAGACATTCAGTTAATGGGACACCCGTCTTATAAAACATTTTAAGATAACTAAAAGTATTCAACAGCTTGACACTGATAATTGTTTTACAACTTAAGTGTGATTCCATATATGTTTATAATGGAGTAATGTAGACAGCTTGTCAACAAGTTCATAGAGTTCACTGTTTATTGAATGCATGTGAGGAACAGCAAACTCAGCCAGCCAAGAAACAAAGTCATGATGCTGTCCTGAACCAAACAACAGACGGCTTTGGATGAAGTGGCTGGACCAAAGGAGATTTCATTGAACATCAACCATCTAACCTCAGAGCATTTAGCAACTGCCTCTTCTGACTGTATTTGTGAATCATTAGTAACATTAGGTCACTGAAACCCGAAACATTATACTGACAAAGAATCAGACCCCTTTAGTAAATACATTAAAACAGCAGTGATGTGTGCTGTCATGTATATCACAAGCTTCCTTTCCATTTAAATATTAATTCCCCTATAGATAACAATGCTGGACAACTTCATGAAACTGAATATAGCTAATCCTCCAAAGTTCTGACCTGAAACCTTATTTATTGATATTGAATGCAAATGCATATAAAGCCGTTGTCTCACTACGTAATACTTTTATCCCTGCTCTAAAAATCCCCAGCGTGACAAAAAACATAATGTAGAAATTACAAGAAGCTCTATCAGTGAAGCTTAAAAAACTTATAATGATGGTTTTCCTGTCTGGCAGTTGAAACCCTTTTCAGGTTCACCTCAGACCAACCTTTTAGAAGAGCTTGCCCCCTGGATAGAGAAGATGTAGTATCTCAAAGTGGTGGAGTTCAACCAGACATGACTCAGTTCTCAGGTAAAGTGAGGCGGATGAGCGTGCCACATACAGTCCACAGATTTAACCGTTACCAGCCCCTGTCTGCCCTCCACTCTCAGAGGAAACCAGCTTTCTCAGTCAGGAAGCCCGTGTAGTGGCTCCACCAGGACAGGATAGACAGGGGACACCTTCTATCCCCGCCAACTAGTTCCTTCCTGCACGGCGGGAGGTCGGTGTGTGCAGGGAGAGAGCAGTTCCTCAGGGCAGCAGGAAGTAACACGCTGATATTTTTCTGCTCATGCCACTTAAGCACTTAAGACATTCAGATATCACTACTCATCTTCCAAAAGAAGTTCCCATGGATTACGTATGAGAACAAATGCACAGTACATTTGTATGTATGGGAAATAAAATCCTTATTTCTAGACTCAACTTAGGGTAGCAGGTGTGTAAAACATCCATTAACTGATGAGCCTGTTCAGCTCAGTTGGTAAAACACAGAGCTAATTATGGTTTGCGGGTTTGATTCCCACTGGATCTAGTATAGAAATGTATGCAATCAATACTGTAAATCACCCTGTATAAGAAGGTTTGTTAAATTACTTGAATGTAAGGATGATGTGGAATAACGAGAACTGAGAAAGAGGAGGGATGGTGAGTGGGCCACACAATATTGTTGTAGTGGACCGATTCACAGTTACAGCGCACTACACGACTTCCCCCTAGTGGTCATAAAGTATAAAGGAAACTGCCCCCATGCAACTTCAAACAGACCTTTCAAGAACACAAATACAGTTCTAGCCGAATTATGATATAAAAAGGTGTTTCTTGTGGTATGTATAATAAATGTGATGCTTTCATGTGCTGCTAATGCAAAATACACGAACATTATTTTTTTTAAAGAATCCATTGAAACCTTAAAGAAGAGTAAATACATGATTTTAACTGGCCCGCACACTCCTTTGGGAGAGATCAAAGAAAAGACAAGAATCACCAATTCATATAAAGCCTCATTATATCCAGTCAACAGTGTACAAACACAGATGCTTAATTACAGACACTATAGTGGGCATTATATATGGTTACCTAAAGCCACTGTCTGAGATGGAACATACTGGATGGTTACCTAAAGCCACTGGCTGTGATAAGACATACTGGATGGTTACCTAAAGCCACTGTCTGTGATGAGACATACTGGATGGTTACCTAAAGCCACTGTCTGTGATGAGACATACTGGATGGTTACCTAAAGCCACTGTCTGTGATGAGACATACTGGATGGTTACCTAAAGCCACTGTCTGTGATGAGACATACTGGATGGTTACCTAAAGCCACTGTCTGTGATGAGACATACTGGATGGTTACCTAAAGCCACTGCCTGTGATGAGACATACTGGATGGTTACCTAAAGCCACTGTCTGTGAAGAGACATACTGGATGGTTACCTAAAGCCACTGTCTGTGATGAGACATACTGGATGGCTACCTAAAGCCACTGTCTGAGGTGAGACATACTGGATGGTTACCTAAAGCCACTGTCTGAGGTGAGACATACTGGATGGTTACCTAAAGCCACTGTCTGAGATAAGACATACTGGATGGTTACCTAAAGCCACTGGCTGTGATGAGACATACTGGATGGTTACCTAAAGCCACTGGATGTGATGAGACATACTGGATGGTTACCTAAAGCCACTGTCTGTGATGAGAAATACTGGATGGTAACCTAAAGCCACTGTCTGTGATGAGACATACTGGATGGTTACCTAAGACATAATGGATAGAAGGCTTACTAAAAGCATAAATCCTTTTAAGAGTAGTGTCCATGTGCCTACCTCCCATAGTGACTTGAACTCCTTCTGGTCGATGCGGAGGAGTTCACTGAGTTCCCGGGTGACAATGGTGGCGTGCCGAGGAGTGTTATCTAAGATGGACTCCCCAAATGCTGTCCCAATCCCCAGGGTGCAGATTGTGACAGCGTCCTACAGGAGACAGTACAAAACCCCTGCTTAGATGCACTGAAAATGCCTTGTTCGTCAGGGATCACTTCCAAATTAGGACACACTGAAGCTGTCTAAAGTCAGTCCAATCACCACAGGGCCTAGCTGGCTGGAGCACATGGAGCATTTATAATGACAGGAAACAAAGGCTCCTTATTTACTCAGCGTTACCAATCTGAGACCCATTATTTGGCTCTGCAGAGACTCTGCCTGTTAAATGTATTTATTTCTAGTTGGTTCTTTCGATGATCTGCTGGTTATTTGTGTGTCTTTATTTCCTAATGCACTAGGGTGCTGTTCATCCGTTTAGATGTAATACGATCCAGCCTACAAACTCATGTAATCAAGGGTATTATAAACATTCATATCAGACAAACCACTTTTTGGAAAAAGGACTCTTCTGAAATGTCTCAATAGGTTTTATAATAGTGTATCTAAATTTAAACTGGAACAATAATACATCTTAGAGCCAGTCAATTAAATACATGGCACATGATTTAAGCATATTGTAAAGAAAATGTACTTACTTTGAAAGAGCTCGTTTCAATCTGCCTTTTTATTTTGAAATCTTGTCAATTTACAATATATTATAGTTGGCATCTAATCAATAATGTATATCACTTTTCATTTACGTATGCCAATACTTAATCTTTCTTACCTGATGATTTGCCGTCTCTGACACTTTGACGTCCAGCGAACCAGAGAGGACAGCATACCAGCTTGTCCCAATATCTCCTTGACGGTATACTGAAAAAGAAAATATAACAGCTGATTAAAAATTTTCTGAAATGTATTAAACAATAGCCATTTTGCAAGACTTACATGTGATGCCTCTTTCGAGACATTCGTAGAATCCACACAGGCAGACCTGCTGCAGAAGACTAGGGTGAAACCGCTCGAAGGCCTTCGCCATCTTCAGCCTTGACAGGATGATATCCACGTCTTCCACAGAGCGCTCAGCAGGTCTACATGAAGAAGACATATTCTCACATCTGTTGTTGAGCACAACTAGAGAACAAAGATAATAACGCCTAAGGACTACAATCCCTTTAGATATTGCAATTGTAATTACGTTACATTACCAATATATCGTGCAATAACTTTTGTCACTAGGCTTTTCTATAAAAGTGTCCTTTGTAATTTGATCAAAACTGGGGAGCCAGGGTTGTGTGCACTGTTGTTTCAGGGTTATTTTAACCTTAAGAATTGTAGTGCAAACTTGTGAGAATGCTGGCAGATTCCGGAACATTCTGGAGACAGACAACAGGCCCAGCCCAAACACAGTCAAGCTACCTCCCACGAGACCACAAGTCAAGGGAGACTTAAAAAAAAAGGCCTCAGTAGCGCAGACTGGGGAGAGAGGAGAGCCAGAAGAGAAAGCTAGCCTGTAGGAGGCCGTCTAAGCTAGAATTGCCCACACCCATTCCATCCCCAACAAGTCAATTTGTGTCTATTTTAAAAGTCTGCATTTATATGTCAGTGTTCATCAAAGTCGTGTGAATATCTATAGCTCCAGCTTAGCTTTTGCACCTGTAAATCAATAAATCAATACCACTATTAGACACTACAAGCGACATACAATCCACAAGTTTAACTGTTACCAGACCCATTTGCAGCAGGATGTGATGCACTCTGTGTTGTGACACATTCCTCCCGTAACCATCTGTACAATTTCCTGCGACTTGTGCCACAGTAGAATGTCTGTGGCATCGTTGCCCTCGCGCATCAATGAGCCGGTTGGTGGTTTCCACCTCCACTGGTCATTGCCGGTACAGTAGTCGTGCAGCACTGCTGACCGGGAGCTCCTCACGAGCCTTGCCATTTCAAAAATGCTCCGACCCAGTCGTCTGGCCATAACAATTTAGCATTTGCCAGAGTCGCTCCGGTCTTCAGATGTGCCCTTTTTAGGAAATGACCAGCAGGTCTTTCTTTTCACCTGAGGGTGGTCATAATGTTGTGGCTCATAAACGGTGTATACACGGTACACCGTAAAGGTCAAATGTCTGAATTATGAGGCAAGTCATGTTTGCTTGCAGGGGATGGTGCAGGTCCTTTTAAGCCGCACAGCCTATAGTGACAGCCTAGTATTCTCTACAGTGACAAAGGAACATTTACTGTGTAAACACATCTGGCAAGCTATGTCACATGGCTTAGTGGCTAATGCACTTTGGACCTGCATTTGAATAGTGTTATATTTATCTTTTTCTTTCATGGTTGAAATGGTCACGAGTACTGGGGTCTCTCCTGTGCTTCTATCCACAACGCTTATCACAGTTCGATCAGAGCAGCCACCAGTGGCCCAGAAAACACCGATAATAAATGATGTCCACCTCAGCCTTTTCCCCCTGTGTAATAACTGACATTTGAGACATGTGTAGCTTTGCGTCATGCCAATCTGAGGCCAAGCTTACGGTGGCCCTGAAGTGCAAATCACAACAGCAAATAAGAAAACACAACGGCAAATAGGAAAACACAACGACAAATAAGAAAACACAACGGCAAATAAGAAAACACAAAGGCAAATAGGAAAACACAAAGGCAAATAGGAAAACACAACGGCAAATAGGAAAACACAACGGCAAATAGGAAAACACAACGGCAAATAAGAAAACACAACGGCAAATAAGAAAACACAACGGCAAATAGGAAAACACAACGACATTAACTTAACCGAAAAAGGTAGGGCCTATCTAGCAGAGAACGGACCCTTGTGATTGGTTGACAACATATCAAGTATTACGTCGTATGTATGCCCTGCATCAAAATAATTCCTAACAGTGCCGTAACCAGGATTTTTCAAATATCGAGGTCAGAAATACCTCCCCCCCTTTTTTAATCAAAAGAAAATAAAAGTCTGAGTTTGAATGTTTGCGAAATGCTGCTAACCTACCTGTAATATAGGTAGTATCAGGGGCGGACTGGCCATCTGTGTGATCTGGTACTCCATCACACACAGTTATCACTTGTAATTTCCCCACTAATCTGTTGGAGTTGTGGTTAGTGCGCTCGGCTGTGCAACAAGGCGGCACGGGTTCGATTCTCCCTACCAAATGCCATAATATGTCTTTAGATTTTATTTTCTGAATTCTAATGTTGACCATGTGTATGATGTATTTAAAACAGCTAAACTTCAACATTTTAGCTCTAAAATTCCACATGCAGTAGCTAATATTAAGAAATATGTTGTGCTTTTACTTTTTTAGTCCCAGCCCGTCCATGGGTAGTATCAGCTGGCTTTTTTAAAGTCCCATTCATTAAAGCTGTATAGTATTGCAATCGAAGTTGGCACTAATTCTACAATTCGAAATTCTAGTGAAATGCACCTAGTCGTTATCTAAGGGATTATGTTCACCAAATACTGAATATCATCCATGGGCCATGTCTGTCTCATTCCGTACTCACAAGAGTACAAAGGTATAGGGAAAACATGACATGGATTTCAGGAGAAATAACTTTTGTTAATGTGTAAGGCAAGTCAAATGGATTTGTGAAATAGACCGAACGGGATTTTATATTTTCGGTGCTGAAAAGAAAGACGTTATGTTTTAGCAGTCACATCGATATTGCCCGCATAATCATACAGTAGCCTATGATCAATATGGGGTGGACCAATTGTCCTTCTTTGAATATTGGGGGGAGTGTCCCCCTGCCCCCCCCATAGGATTACGCCTATGTGTAAAAATATATATTAGACGAGTTAAGTCCTGAAGACAACGACTACAGCCAACTATTTCTGTTTTGACTGACAAGACAAGTAAGCTACGTGTCCGTGACGACGATCCGTAGACTTCTCGACTCGTCTGCTATTTTCCATTCACAATGAAATTACTCAAATAATATATATCACAGAAAATAATACCGAGGATATGACCTCGGTGTCCTCAATGGTAGTTACGGCACTGATTCCTAACAATATAAAGTATCTTCGGTACTCATGTTTTAAAAATATGCGCTTTTTATGTTTTTCAACTCTCCTTCCTGTTAAAAGACAGACAGTCCGTCTGTCCAATCACAAGGGTCCGTTCTCTGCTAGATAGGCACAACCTTTTCCGTTTGAAGTTAATGTCGTTGTGTTTTCCTATTTGCCGTTGTGTTTTCCTATTTGCTGTTGTGTTTTCCTATTTTGCCGTTGTGTTTTCCTATTTGCCGTTGTGATTTGCACTTCAGGGCCACCGTACAAGCTAGATTGGTAGATTTCAAGTGGGTAATCAACCAGGGCACAATCACAACCTCCCCTTAACCTAAAACACACATTTGGAGATTCAATACATGAACACTCTATTTCTTAGGACAGTTTCATCACGTTTACACTGGCCTTACAAAGCACACAGTACAAAAGTATTCCCATAATATTTATCCCAAGAATTAATGTATTTCTAATTTAGATTCTGGTTATGTTCTGCATGAAGAGTATCAGTGATAAGAACAAGGAATCAGTCATAGAAGCGGCTGGTGATAAATATTCTCGGTGGGGCTGTGCCATACTTTTTTGTCTCTGTTACCATCCCAATACAATTTAACATAAACTGCAGGACAGCGGTGCTCAGTGAAATAGTAATTATTTAATGCCAATATTAAAAAGTTGAGGCATTCTTACACATAAACATCATATTGCCAAACACAAGCCTTTAATTTGCATACATATATATATTAAGTTTATAGGAAATCTTACACTGTATAAAGGATGTATAATATAGAAATGGATATCAAGTGGCTGAACTCAAACCTTTAACTGGAAAAATAGCATACAGTATTTTATGATCAACTTAAATGTGACAAATTGTTAATGTGCTCCAGAACTGCAACAATTAATTGATACAAAACAACATATATATATATATACAGTAATATTCTCATGCCCACGCAAGGCCGACTCAAAAGCCCCACAAAACTTCACACAATCGATCATTTTGGATAAAATGTGCCTGTTTTTATCCACCTCTTCATTATGTTTCCTCACAGCAATCCTGTTAGTAAAAATGGCGCCCCTAGAGCCCGGTCCTGATTTTGTCAGGGACGAGCTTGGGGCGATCAAATATTTGCCCTTCTTGGATTCGGTTTAAGCACGCTGATTGGCAAAATTGTATGTCAATCATTCATATCTTAAATTAGCTATTGGCTTAAATACTACATAGACCCGCCTCCTTGGGGCGCTTTCTCTATTGCCCCAGAGCTGTGACGAGGCGTTCAGACAGGCAGAGGAAAGGTTGACAATATGATTTACTATCATATTTTACACATATTACTGGGTGCATTCCACATGTAAAACACACAAATATTGACATACTGATGTTTTTATCATTATTATTTTTGTTTTGTTAATGTTTTAATTTATTTTTATTTTTTGTGGCTTAAGGGGGGGGCGGCGCCCTAGCGTCCTTTATTGGCCAGCCGCCACTGCATAGAAGGAACATCATATTCATATTGTTGTATCTGTTGTAAACATGATTATGGAAATTTGTTCAACACTCAACGACTGATATTTTAAATCTGAACTCTCAAAAGAAGAGAGACATCCAGATTAGAGGAGCCAGCATTAGGGTTTTAAAATGCATAAGTAGTGGCGTATCTCAACGTACCGGTATATGTTAGACTCGGCAGGTAGTAATGTGAGTCGGTGTTCATACTCCTAATGGAATAAATGGTCTTGACCAAGAATAAAATACAATCCCTAAAGCAACAGTTAAGATGAATATATCAAGACAACCAAAACCACAGAGCTACGTTCACTCACAGCACAACATCAAATTCACACTTTAGACGACATATGGTAGCCTGAAAAAAGTAGTCATTGCTGGGAATAACCTGCAAGTGAACACACACACACCGGTTCTAGTGGACATGATGCCTTAAATCAAAGTCCTTATGTAGATATTTCAGAAAACATATATTACAGTGTGAAAAGTTCCTCGTTGGTTTGTAAAATATTTGTGAATAAACCTGCATTTACCTTTTATCAAGGGAAATAATCCAGTCTGCAGATGCAGAGGAATGGCCATGGGTGTGCGCTGCTACCATTTTCGGCGAGATCATAGAGCACTTGGATCAGATGGAGTTATTTGTCCTCTATCATCCTCTATTCGCTGCTGCACTTCTATATACCGTTGAATTGGACCGTCCCTGTTCTCTCCTGCAGCTTTTCTGCGAGGCTTCTCACTTGAGCGGACAATTCATACGCATGTGGGAAGGGGGGTGGGGGACAGAAAACATACCATATTTTTTTTTACTTTTTTAACATGACATGAGTGAACATTATTTAAGATCTGAGAGTTGGTTATTGTTACAAATAAAGTATTAATATAACTATTAACCCTATGAGTGACATCTGCATTTTGCAGATCTCTTAAATGTCTGCGCATCTGAATCACCCACCAATATATGAACCTCAATAACAGACAATAACTTCACTTATATGCAGATTCCTTCATCTTCTTTGACAGTTTAAATGATGCCACCATATGGGCACTTAATCCTCATTAATATGCATAACACTACAATGTCACACATATACAATGGCATATGTGGCAACTGGAAAAAACACACCAAATATTTCATACACGTGCATAGTGCAAAATGTGGGACGTTGTTATATAGAATGTTCCCAACTCATAGCTGTAGCCAATCAGCCACGGCCAAGTCTGAGCTGTAGCCAATCAGCGACGGTATTCTGCTACATGTGGCGCGGGATCGAACTAACACTAACGACAACAACCACGACTGCCACATTGGAATCACCGTTACCATAGTTTCCCATGCAGAGCGACGGATACAACTAGTTTCAGGTAACCATTTAATTCACACCAGTTACATTAAGGAAGCAAAGGCACGTAATGGAAGCTAACTTTACCTGCTTTTATAGCTCCTATTTGAAAAGTCTTAGCCCAGCCTGTGCTTAGCGAATTCAATTGCCAATATTAGTTATTCAGCTATGCATAAAGGCACAATATTATAGAGAACTAGCTTGCAAATGTGCACAAACTAAACTACACTTACATGAACAGTCAAGCTATGCTGTGGATTCTGTGATAGAGGTAGTTAGAGGAAGAGGCCTACAGTTTAAACAATTGGGGTCTATGGTTCTAACCAAATACCTACCTGGTGGAATTTCCTTATTGTGCGATATGCTTTACTGTCTGATATGGTCGCTGCACACCTCCTTCCTCACTGTTAAACTTTTAGCATGCTTGCTACAAACAGAATCAATGTCTGACTGACTCCCGTGTTATTCAGGAACAAATAAATAAAGATAAATGGAAGTTTCATGTCAGACATGATAATCCTGACAAGATAGATAGTCAACCAAATTAGTATGTTTTGCTTTGGCAGGAAAATTCAATGAGCACAAGGTTTAATTAGTGACAACATTGATCTAATCTACACTAATTCACAGAGAGGATTAGAGAAATTGAAAAGGTGGAGAATTCTTACAGAAACATTTATGAAAATATGAATGCACGTATATTATAACTTTTTTACTCCTCCTTAAATTTGACATTAAGTGTATGAGTTCCTGAACAGTCAATGAATATCCAGTCTAGATATCCAATTTTGGGATAATTTATTTTTCTTTCTCATTCCTCAATGTTGAACAGGGCAGGCATGTTTGTTACGCACCAGTGCCTTCATTTTAGTTGTTGGTCAAGGAATGAGTTCACCTCCAGCATGTGTGCCAGGAATTGCATCCGACGCATTTGAACATGCAATGTGATAAAGAAAAATAATGCATTGGTGAGATGGGCATCTGAGGACACATTTCAGTCTTTGACTCTTCAACTTTTAGTGGAGGTGTGATTTCATGCTTGCAAATTGAAAGATGTTCTTTCATGCCACCAAGCAGAGTCAAGGCCTCTACCTTGTTGCTAGGTAAGTGGCTGTCTAAATGCGCTGAGTGAGAAGAAATCTTCAGCAGGGATTTCCTGGTCTCACTGCAGACCATCAAATCCGGCAGATACTTGCAAAGCTAACAAACAACCTAAATGGGTGAGCAAGGTGTTGAAAAAATCAGAATTGCTTGGCAGAGTTGCATTTGAATAAAATATACCGTGACCTTCTAGTTGGACGTTTTTGCAATGTCTCTTCCAAGCCATTCTTGTGTGATGTATATTCTTTCATGACAAGCACTGGCAACAAACTTTTGATAAAATCTTCTGATGCGTTCTAGTTCACAAAAAATTACAACTCAAGTCCCTCTAATGGATTTCAGGTGACACTCCAAAATGATTTATTAATTTTTGGCTCCAGGGTAATCTATTTGCCAAATAACCGGAACTTCAGAACTTCAGAAAGTGTTTTATTTGCCAAGTTTCTTTTTCACGTACAAGGAATTTGTTTTGACCCATTTCTTCAACCTTTATTTCACACATTTAAGGACAAATAATAACAATACGAACAATATGAGCAAGTGAGACCATATAGCTAGAATATGCAGTGTTTAAATATAATATGTAAGTTGATTATCCAATTGTGCAAATGTGCAATGTCTGGTTAGAGTTCAGATGACCTTTAAAGAGGTCCATTGGAGATTGAGCAATACGAACGAGGAGAACATGAGAGACCATGCATAGCTAGAATATGCAATGTTTAAATACACTATCTATTATATGACAATGCAAATGTGCATTGACTATTTCAGATGTCCTTCGAAGAATGTTATTCTCTCAACAGAGGGTGTCTAAAACAATAAGAATGTCGGGGACAGGCTATTGACAGTATAGTGCTGAGGCATATTCCTTAGGTTAGCCATGCACCCTCACTCCTGATTGGTCAGCTGACTTGACCCAACTTCTCTTACAGGGGATAAAGTAATCACTGATGGTGATCTGTAACCCACTAATGAAAGTAAGGTTAACAAATTCATCAACAATTATACATTTTGAAAGGTTTTGTCACTTATTTTGATTCTGGACTTGGGCAACCCATTGGTTTCTTCCCTTCGGTTTTCTTCGAGCTGATACCAATTAGATGGAACCAGTCTGAAAATGTGGATGGTGTTTACACTCTCAAAATCGTCTTTGAGGCCTACTTCTGGAAAAGTAACAGTTATCAAATATTACATTTGTATCAGTAAATCTGTGAATAGTTTGTGTGTGACGCCGGTAGGCATGTAGCAGTCTGATTGCCTGCGGGTAGAAGCTGCCAGAGACTGTCGGTCGGAGGTTCAAAGGTTGTCACATCCATAATGAGTGATTATCTTACCTACGTCCTAAAGTCAGTGATGTCATCTGATAAAATAAACTATAAAGAGCGGAACATGTGCAGACTTTTGAGTAAAGAGCTATCGAGACGGGGGTGCTTCCAAAAGCTTTGGACTAAACACTGATGAGTCAAAATCCCCTGAAGGTGTCCTGTGGTATCTGGCACCATGACATTAGCAGCATATCCTTCAAGCACATTCCACAGATGCTTAATCAGATAGAGATCACATGAATGCCCAGACCCAGGGCTTCCCAGCAGAACTTTGCCCAGAGCACCCCCAACAGGCTTGCCGTCTTCCCACAGTGCATCCTGGTGCCATCACATCCCCGCAGAAAGGACAGGGCTGTCAGGCCAGATTATCTTTTTCCACTGCTCCCAGGTCCAGTTCAGATGCTTGCGAGCCAGACAGGATAGCATGTGTTGACCTCGTGCAGCGGATGAGCATTTATTACTGTCACGTATCCTTAGCGGTGAAGTGTAGAATGAAGTTTGGAATGAAGCCAAAACAGAGCGAAGATCACCATTCATAAACACAAAACAAACACGAAACGCTGACACTGAAAATCTACATAAAACAAAGGTGCGCTTACAAGGACACAACACTCACCTACAATGACATGTAACATTATCTTAATAGCATGCACCCATGAACCTTACCAGATACTTTAAATAGCCCACTGGTTAACAAATCCGGTGTTTAGCTAAACCCAAAACCGCTGTGATGCTAATCAACATCATACACAGGAGTGCTCTCCCCTAACCACCCTGTGACAACACAGCTCACCCATACGTGACAAATGCCCAACACCCTGCCACCGGTTTGTGCTTTGTCCCTCTTTGGATTCTTGTCAGTATGTACACAACACTGCTGACTGGGGGCACCTCACAAGCCTTGTCGTTTCAGAGATGCTCTGAACCAATTGTTTGGTCATAACAATTCAGCCCTTGTTATAGTTAGTTAGGTCTTTACTTCTGCCCATTTCTCCTGCATCTAACACTTTGGCTATGAGAACTAACTGTTCGCTTACCATCTAATCTACCCTGACCGTGACATGGCCTTTTTAGGAGATGATCGACGTAATACGTTGTCGTAGTGTAGTTTATAACCACAGTAAATGACGTCCTTCGAACGTCTTGTGCTGGCTCACCTCAAAACAATCACAGAACCCCTACACCCCCTACAGTTTGCCAACCTGTCTGTGGACGACGCATTCAACATGGCCCTCCACTTCACTCTCCAGCACCTGGACTCCCCTGCAACATATGCGAGGATCCTGTTTGTAGACTTCAGCTCCGCCTTCAACACCATCATCCCTGCCCTTCTACACGACAAGCTCTCCCAGCTCAACCTACTGGACTCCACCTGCAAGTGGATCACAGACTTCCTGTCTGACAGGAAGCAGTGCGTCAAGCTGGGGTCACAAGTCTCTGCCTCCCGGTCCATTAGCACCGGGTCCCCCCAGGGCTGCGTCCTTTCTCCTCTGCTCTTCTCCCTGAACACCAACAGTTGCACCTCAAGTCATCCATCTGTTAAGATCCTGAAGTTTGCGGACGACACCACCCTCATTGGGCTCATCTCCGGTGGGGACGAGTCCGACTACAGGCTGGAAGCTGACAACCTGGTGACCCGGTGTAGCCAGAACAACATAGAGCTCAATGCTCTAAAGACAGTGGAGATGTGGACTTCAGGAGAAACTCAGCCCCACCTGTGTGTTGTGGCTCTCCTGTCAACACTGTAGAGTCCTTCCGCTTCCTGGGTACCATCCTTTCTCAGGACCTCAAGTGGGACTTAAACATCACTGATCAAAAAAAGGTCAACAGAGGATGTACTTCCTACAGCAGCTGAAGAAATTCAACCTGCTCAAGACTATGATGGTTCACTTCTACTCAGTCATCATTGTGTCCTCACCTAATCACCACCTGGTATGCTGCTGCTACAGCTAAGGACAAGTGCAGACTGCAGCGTATCATCCGCTCAGCTGAAAAGGTGATTGGCTGCAATCTGCCTAGCCTCGAGGACCTGAACACCTCGAAGGCTCTGAGGCCAGCTAGAAAGATTGTGGCAGACCCCTCTCACCCCGGACACTCTCTTTTCAACACACTAACCCCCCGGCAGAAGGCTTCGGTCCATCAGGACCAAAAACTCACGCTATAAGTACAGTTTCTTCCCCTGTGCTACTGGCCTCCTCAACAAGGCCAGGGGTGCACACAAGCATTGAACTCTTACCCATTCCATTTGCACATTGCCTGATTTTGCATATTAGTATCCCAATACCCCTCACCCTCTTAGTATAATTTATATTGCTCGATTCTTATGTTGTATGTAAGCACCTTCCTGCCAAAGTAAATTCCCTTTATGTTCATACATTCATGGCGAATAAACACTATTCTGATTATGAAAAATCAAAACGTTTAGAGAGTTTATTCTGTGGGACTGGCAAAACAATGCCGACAAGAAATATACTGCACAGGAGCTGTGAAGTTCAATCCCCACTGTTATTGCGCTGCAGCAGAACGAGTAGGAGGAAACATAAGGACACTGCTTTGTTCCCACTCAATGAAAACACCTGCAGTGTGCTCATGCAATTGGAATAGTTCATGTTGGAATGGCAAGTACACTGTGTATCACATGTCCCACTATATATCGTAGGTAGGTTGATGTCTGCTATACAATTAGCCCACTGATAGAAATGCATATCTTATATTTTAGAATATCCAATTATTAACGTGGATTCCATGCATTTCTCTTTTTGACGTTTGAGTGAAACATAACAGGAGCCATAAGACTGTGTAGGAATCTGCAGTGCAGTCTCAGTCATTCCACTGCAACACACGTTCTGTCACAACAGTACTGCCACAAAAGCAACCCAGGCCCAATGGGGCATATTTAAACTGGCCGGAGGGGAGAATTCCTCACTTCAGCAGATTTATCACGTATCATATATCTGAGGTTTAAGTGTGTGTGAGTGTGTGTGTGTGTGTGTGTGTCTGTGTGTGTGTGTGTGTGTGTGTGTGTGTGTGTGTGTGTGTGTGTGTGTGTGTGTGTGTGTGTGTGTGTGTGTGTGTGTGTGTGTGTGTGTGTGTGTGTGTGTGTGTGTGTGTGTGTGCGTGCGTGTGTCATATTCAGGCAGTGATAGGGCACAGCACCTGCTTAAGTGATGTGGTGAACCGCATGTTATAAAACGGACAGTCAGCACATCAGGGGAATTCTGTGCCTCAGGATATTAGTCAGCTGTGTCATATGCAGGCATATAGTGTGACATGTAAAGATTCATACAAGAATGGTCCAATTGTCATTTAGCAGGAAGAAAGGACATGGCTTGTTTTCTTACATTTACTCCTAACCACCACGTTTATCCTTTGTGGTGTTGGTTTTTATTGTTGGTGTTGCTGCTGCAATCTTTTTGGGATAATGTGGAACACCCAAAATAGAATTCACAAACAGTGTCATATTTACTATGGTGTTAAATTGTTTTTTATTTTCTTTACAGTTGCCTTGGTAACATTCTGAATCTGGAAATTTATATATATATATATTTCTTGTTGTTTTGTTGCCTCTATTATTTGGCAACATTTTACCCACCATTGTTTATAGACTGTAGTAGGTATACTTGTATAAAAGTGCTGTCATAGATTTGGGACTGAAATTATCAAGTACGATAATATAAATTGTTATTTAAATTGTTATGAAATATGTTTTATAAACAACTATTTTGACATGACATTACTAGTATCTATGTTATCAGTGCTGTTAGCTCAGGGCTTTTTTCTCAGGATTGTTTTTCTCCCAGTTGTTTAATTTCCTGTCAGTAGATGGCAGCGTATACTGTTGCTCCTTGAGGGAAACCACAAATGGGTATATTCTCTTGAGTAACATTATAATATGTTTCGTTTAGCAAGTTTTGATTACTGTATACTCATGCAACTGGTAACAGAACACTGTCAAGCCTGATCTGGTTTTGGGTTTCTGCTATGTTGACAAACCACCAGATTGTGTTATTCAGTTGTAATTGCCATCGTCTGAAGGGAAGTTCTGTCGTTCCCATAGTAACTCCTTCTCCTCTGAGGTGGAACTTGGAATTGGTCAGGAGGAGAAGATCATATAAGTCTCTCCAGCCCAAACTTGAGAATGCAGTGTGTGGACACAGCACACATCCCAATAATACTGCATACTGCACAGTGCCAGCTGCAACATGCTAACCCATGTCAAAGACACTCTGCCAATCAACACAATTTCAAGCTGTATGCCAGTACCAGTTTTGCCAGGAGGTAATTTACAAAGAAACAGTCAACCATATTCTAACAAGGAACAGGGAACCTATAGTAAACTGATTTCTTTATTTAAATAAATATAAGGTTTGCATGATTATGTTACTGCACTAATTTCTCCTCATGGAGCAAAGTGTGGTCTGTGAAGTTAGATTGACAAAAAATATATATATATGTATTTGTGGCCAATGTATAAACCATTGAAACGTTGTCCCGACACATAATCTCTTGAAGTGGCATGTAAGTAATTTACTCCGAAGAGCCTATGTTTAGGCATTAATTTACTGTAAATATATTGCAAATTACAGGTAAATGATTACTTAATAGAAATAATTCATAATTTCACCTGAGATTTACAACAGAGTGAGAGGCTGTTTGTCTGAAAAGTAACGCTACGGACCTTTGGTCCACGTTTCATGGTTGTATTTTATGTGTTGGCAGTGTAGGTACTAAGTGTTTTATTATAGAGGCCCAAAACAAAGAGAGTCATAGCTGTGCAATGGTTATAACATACATATTCTGTTGTGAGTCATAGCTGTGCAATGGTTATTACACACAGGTTATGTTGTGAGTCATAGCTGTGCAATGGTTATTACATACAGGTTATGTTGTGAGTCATAGCTGTGCAATGGTTATTACATACAGGTTCTGTTGTGAGTCATAGCTGTGCAATGGTTATTACATACAGGTTCTGTTGTGAGTCATAGCTGTGCAATGGTTATTACATACAGGTTATGTTGTGAGTCATAGCTGTGCAATGGTTATTACATACAGGTTCTGTTGTGGGTCATAGCTGTGCAATGGTTATTACATACAGGTTCTGTTGTGGGTCATAGCTGTGCAATGGTTATTACATACAGGTTCTGTTGTGGGTCATAGATGTGCAATGGTTATTACATACAGGTTCTGTTGTGGGTCATAGATGTGCAATGGTTATTACATACAGGTTCTGTTGTGAGTCATAGCTGTGCAATGGTTATTACATACAGGTTCTTTTGTGGGTCATAGCTGTGCAATGGTTATTACATACAGGTTCTGTTGTGAGTCATAGCTGTGCAATGGTTATTACACAGAGGATCTGTTGTGATTTCTGACCCCTCAGAGAGATAATCAAGTCCATGCTATAATGTGAATTGTCCAACTTGTGGAGTGATTGCGGAGTGCTGGCTTTGGCCCGTCTTGATTTGAAGACACTGAATTCTGACATTGTTTGAGGGGTTGTCATGGGGACCATTGGCTTGACAATGGCCTGGGGCCATGATATCCCTGGGAGAGTGGCTGGCCCACTGACTGTCTGTATGCCTTTCAGAGCCCAGTGACCCGCCGTTGCTAGGAGATAATCCAGCGAGCATGTAATGGTAAACACACACGTGCAGACGTCATGCACACACACACCATCAGTTTACGTGCTGACAAAAATACTGGACAATTTTTGCGGCGATGGAAAAAGTACCCCATTGTCATACTTGAGTAAAAGCAAAGATATTCAAGTAGAAAAAATAAACAACACCAATTCAAATACTGCTACAACTACAAAGTCTTAAACTATTGGGTTTTACAAATTCACTCCACCATTTGTGGCCCTGTTGAACCATAACAGGTCCTCGAAAAGTGCATACTATGTCATGTATGTGTAGATATGTGCCCCCTGTCATCATAACCACTTGCTTTTAAATTTGGAATTTCACTAACAGAAGAATGATAATTGATTATTTTGTTTTATAGGTTTTTATGCACATCTAATCAATATTTCCCACACGCAGAACAAAATGGGAGGTTTAAAAACAGTTAGTTATACTATAAGTATTTACAAATTCCTTATATTTTGCAAATCAGAAAACACTGTTTAATGTTAGGATTTTAAAAAACAGGGACATACTATAACTCAGATATCATTAGCACATTTTTTTTAGTTTAGTTTTCCAGATCATGGAGCAGTTGGTAGCTCAGTGCATGCATTGTGTGTATGACGTCCTGGGTTCAAATCCCAGCTGCTCCCCAGGTTGCCGTTGCAAATGAGAAATTGTTCCCAATCGGCCCTACCTGGTTAAATAAAAGAAATGGAGTCATAAAATGTCATGTTTTAAAGCAAGTGGACTTTATGATATGTGTAATATACACTGAGTCAAAACCGGTCATGACAGGTGAAGCTAATAATGTTGATCACTTCCTAACAATGGCACATCTCAATGTCTGGGTAGACTAGATGGTAAGTGAACAATCAGTTCTCATAGTCAATGTGTGGGATGCAGGAGATATTGACAGGAGTAAAGTCCTGAATAAAGATCTCAACAAGGGCCAAATTGTTATAGACCAGAGGAATAAGTAATTGCAACTCTAAAACGACAAGGATTGTGGGGTGCTCCCGGTCGGCAACCGCGGTCCGAGGAGGGACAAATCACAAATCGGGAAAGGGTGTTTAATAGAAAATATTAAATATTGGTTAATGGAAGTTTGTGTCACAACACACAGTGCATCACAACAGAGAGTGACCACGATGACCCTTGTCCACCGTTAAAAGCACCTACAATGCGAGCATCAGAACTTGACCTTTAGAGTAATGGAAGCAGACTGTCTGGTCTGAAGAGTCACGTATATTTTATCATCATGTGCACAGCCGTGAGCGTGCGTGCAGATTACCTAGGGGAAGTGAAGGAACTAGGATGCACTGTGTGAAGATGACAAGCAGGGGGCTCATTTTGTCTCAACAGTGCCACTTTTACAACCAGTGGCCTTAAAATCACTGATCTTTAATAAGTATGGGAATTAAACAAATTTCTGGAGAGCATTAAAAAGTGAACCGTACTTTGCGTGTCAGGAAAGTGCAACGTATAAAGTTGACATTTTGAATTGTTTTAGAAGTTATCTAATTAAATACAGATACTGATTCCCCCTAAAATACTAATTCTAAATACCAGAGAAGGCCAACTCTTCTGTATTTTTTCATTTGTTGCTTTACATAACTCACAATTTGCAGCTGGTATATGTATATGGCGTTTCATGCTATTCTCTTCTAGTCAAGATCACAATCAATCTACTCTCTTTATTCAGCTAATTGACCTTTAACTTTAATGAACCCAAAACAAATTCCTATCTTCAAATTGTATTGTATGATCTATAGGAAGCAATTCGTTATTGAAGCAGACAAATATGTGTGTTTCTGTGAGAAACTGAAGTGTATTAAACATCAGATAACTATGTGTCACAAATGGAATGTGAGAGCAGATAACTCCCCAGGAAATGCCTAAGGAGCCCAACTTCTCCAGTGTAACTACACAGATCGCTTCTCCGAAACGTATGTTGTAAAATACTATTTCACAACTTTGATATGCTTGATTCAACTTGTCAGGTATTGTGTTGGGCATACCAATTTTATTGCAGTGAATACTTGGGTAAAAGAGAACAAATTGGGAGGGGTGTCAATAGAGGTACATTTTTCATGTTTCACACAGTTAAATGTGAATGACTTCACTCCTGGGGCGAGTAAGAAAATAGCAAAGCTCAAAACATGATCCAGTTAAATATTACAGATCCCATCTGTGTATGTATAAGCAGCCAATTGTATATCATATTTCATGTACCCTAGATTTGTTTTGATGTACAGTACATAATGTTTAGGGGGAAAATATGTAATGAAGCATCAAATGTTATTTTATGTTGTCCTGTAAAATGTACAATTTAAGTCTATCAGTCAACTACAGACTATGATAACCACAATGGACATTGGGCAGGCAGACACTGGGAGTTTATACTAAAAAAAGTAACTACTGTTGAACAACTATAGTAAAGTACAGTAAAAGTGAGTGGGCTTTTACAAAACCATTCTATAGACAGTTAGACGTGCTCCAGGAATCCATTTTAAAACATCTAGTTAGTCTTTAACATCAACATTACAGCCTGTGCATAAATGTTAAACCTGGTTCTTTATTGGTTTTGTCATCTTAGACTAGATCCAATTAAATTATATTGACATCTGTGAGGGTGGAGTTCAAAGCTCTTTCTTCTTCAACTTCATTTGCCTTTTCTATTCCCCTTTCTATTTGATTGGTTGGTATTTTTGAAATGTAGGTCTTCGTGCCACCTGGGAGATGTCACTAAATTATTTTTTACAGTGAGTCCGTGGCTGAGCCCAAGAACATCAACAAATCCTCTGTGTTTTATGTTGTATTGTATATAGGTGTCACATGTATGGGTATAGAGTGAAGAAATGAAGGTTAACTTGGTCCTATTTGGTTCAGGGCTATCATCCTCGGGTGGCAATCCGTTTTCAACTCTGCATGGTAAGTAAGTGCTCGGTTTTACATATGAAAGGACTGTTTTCACTCTTCCGCCTGTACATTTTGTTCCTTTAGAGAACTGTTGCATTACAATGTGTTTAGTTTTAAGTGATTAATTCACCTGAATGCTGGTGTTTGAATTATGTGGAACGATTTAGCTGTGATAGGTTGATTTACCCTTTTTTACTCAATACATATTTAAAATAATTGTTGACGTTTTTACCTAATGCTCGTTATTTGCTATGTGTAATGATGTGTTCTGCATGGAGACGACTATCTCTCCTTACCTGGGCAAACACAACCATTTGTGATGTATTTCTGTTGTATGGCACTCATTAGTTTCAATGTACTTTTTCCTACCTTATAAAGGAAGCACGGAAACACTGGTGCGACTAAAATTAACTAACAATCGTGTTTTCTATTAGACTGGTTGCATAGGCTGCTAGAACGAGATGAGAGGAGAAAGTGATGCATAAAAAGAGGGAGACAAGAAAAGAAAGAGAACATTGTGATGGTGACCTATTTTTTAAGAGGGGGAGAGTCGATTGGCTTTGCAATGCAGCTCAGTTCCTTAGTAAAGTAATAGTGTCTTCCACGAACCTTTGGTTTTCTTTACAGGTCACCTATTTCAGAACAATCTTTTTACACAACTGACACATCAGGATCAGGTTGCATTTTATCCTAGTTGATTGTCCTTTTCCTGACAGTTAGAATTAATCTGTTGACCATTAAAAAGTGATGGCTAGGGACATATCTTGCCAAAATTTGGCACTGTTAAAAAGTTAATTTAGCTAAAACTACATCACATATAAGCTCTGAGACGGATCACAGTCAGCTGTTGGAAACATCCGAAATGTCCATATTGTAGAGAAACATTCCTAAAACAACAATAGGACTCTTATGAATAGCAAACTGAAAATCATCTACATAGCTACATGAGATAGGTGTGGCATTTCATAAGGATGTTCTCCTCTCCTGCTCAAAGTTATTCTTTCATACCGCAGTACGGTAGGTGGGTGGGTTTCTGCATGCTAGGCATTTTTATATAACCACAGTAATACTCTTTCCCACGCCATTATCCCAAATCTCTCATTTGTCTGTCTGTGCAGACCTGCACTCTGAAAGGTTGGGGGTTTGGTTCTGCAAGCGTTGGTTTACAGTCCTGGAATGTGCCTGTGCGCGCCCCCGCTGCTGTCTGATGTCAGAGGGCGCGGGTACGCGCGGTAACGCGACAGGTCTGTGTGTGTCAGTAGTGCGAGAAGAGAGGGTGGAGGGAAACTATGGAAAAGGGGATAGATGGCGGTGAACAAATGACAAGTTTGGGAATATAAATCGCAATAGAGTTACCTGACGAAGAGCCTTCAGCGCCTGGGACAATGAAACAAGCACCGTAGGAGGTAAAATACAAAGTTAGTGCATTTTCATGGGGTTGAGCTGAAACGTTTTTATCATCGTTGGCATTGCATTTGTACAATGAATCCGATCACCGCTCCGATCTCACTGTTAAAAACTGTTCCTGTGTTTGAGTTTCAGCTTTTGAGTCTCAGCCTGTCTCTGACCGACTTTTGGACCGGTTACGAGTTGTCTTGGCAAAAAAGCTTTACTTTCAATAATTCACATGATTGTGACCTAATGTAACCTTTTCGCAATAGGTAGTAAAGTCTACACGTTGGTCTATGGCTTGTTTATAACGGTCAGTGTTACTATGCAGAAAAGCGTTTAGAATTCTACAACATATCAATTGATATCATTTGTTTGTTGTTCTTTGTTACAGTCTACAGCAATGTAGCGGTTGTAGAGAGAATAATCGTATATGTTTTGAATCAGTCCAGAATTAGCATGAGATGTCTACGGAATTCAAATATCTGGGTAGGTTTGAGTGGCCCACTACTAACAGTTACGTGTGATCTGCTATTTTCTCCGTAGACGACTACCACATGATCTGAGGAGCAGGGGAATCTCATAGGGACCCATGGCACAGTAGGAAAACAAGGAACAAGGAAATACTCCGTAGAAGTTGAACTTCACTTGTCTCTTTCCGAGATCGCCCGCTCGCTGTGAATCTTTCGAAAATGTTAAAAGCCGAAAACAAAGCGGAGAGGACACTGAGGAGTGCGTCACCGCACAGAAATGCGTACAAGTCGGATTTCCATGCTATTAAGTGCACCTTTGATGGGACGAAATCTGACGCAGGAGCGAAGTCGTATACAAACGGGTCTAGCGACACCCGGGAGGACACAAGGGGGAGAGCTTTTGGGAATCGGGTGAACAAAATCAAGAATATATTCTTACAGATGGATGGTCAGCAGCAGGAGATTCAAGAGGTGAAAACTGTTTTGAAAGTCGATGTATCCCCAGTCACTTCTCCAAAAATGCCATTTATAGTCCCCACACACAAAGCAAACCTGAACAGTGCCACCAGCCCAGAATCTTCACCTTTAGAGAACCCCGCCAAGGGTGAAGACATTGAAATCGACAAAACGACTTTAGCAGAGAAGTTTTCATCAACAAGAAAACTCTTCGAGAGGAGTGTCAAAGAGCAACCTGCAGCTGAGAAGTCTGCCAACAGAGTTGTAACCCGTGTATCTCTGGGAAGTGTGTCTGACGGTGTGAAAAGCACCAGGAGATTGTCAGGGTCCACTGAGACTACCAACTTTAAAACTGAGCCTGGGCCCACGTCGGTCACCAAAAGCCAGCCCGATGAGAGGAGCGACCCTGTGGAGGCGAAACATATGCCCCGGTCACTCAATGCCGGGCCCATTTCTAGACGGCTGGACAGCTTTTACGCAGACAGTGACAATGAGGTGCAAACCTCTGACATGTCACCAAAAGTGTGCAGTCCCACCGATCGCTCAATGCCTATATCTCCAACAAGGGACAATTTTCACAAATCTGCATGTTCATCTGACGATGCCAGTAACAAACCCACAACCATGGTTAGTAGTGTCATCGTCAAACCAACCTCCCCAGTCGCCGACGCCACCACTAAACAAATTTCCCAAACCGCCAATGTTACTTCAAAGCCCATCTCCCCAGAGCCCATATCCCCAGTTGGCCATAGCTCTTACAAGCGCTCTCCTTCAACCAGCAATGGAGTAAACCTTCCAACTCCGTCACCCAGGGAACAAAAACAATCTAGTGCATTTGCCAATAGCTTTAGCGGTGGCAACAAGGCCAGGACTTCAGACAGTGCCAAGAGTGATGTGCAGTTGGCACAGAGTCCCACTAGGGAAAAGCCACCGAGCCAGGCCTCATCTCTGCCGGGCATGGTCCGCGCTGAGCTCGTAGTGGTCCAAAATGAGTCTTCAGAGAGCGAGGAGACTGAAGATGACAACGTCAACGACAGTGTCTTTGACGAGCAGAATGTGCAACACCCAAATGAGAACGAGGTTGAGCTGAAAGCATCACCACCGAATGTGGTCAGTGGCAATGATGAGGGCCCTAAGAGGAGTGTGTACAGAGATGGCGAGAGGACGCTGGAGAAGGGAATGGATGTGCGCGGAGTGGAGTTACGCCATGAACCAAAAGAGGAGAAGAAGGAAGCGACGAGTCCTGTGAATCGAGCGGAGGATTGCGACGAGAAGGAGCCTGAAGAGGAGGTTCCAGGCGTGGAGAGTGAGCAGGAGGAGCAGATGGAACCCTGTAAGGGTTCCCCAGTGATTTACGGCATTGAGAACGCTGCGTTTGTGGATGATAGAGACACTCGCCAGATCATAAAGGAGGAAGACGACGACGATGACGACGAGGGGGAGGAAGAGGAGGAAAATGAGCCAGAGGAGCAGCATTGTGGGGTGGAGGGCTTTGAGGAGGCCCCAGGTCTTTCAGATGAGGAATCACAACCGAGGAGAAAGATCAATTTCTCTACATCACCTATACGGGTAAGCGTGTTTTCTGGGTCATTTTCTACATTGTTAATCTGAAATCTGTGATTGTGTCAAAGCTTCAAGAACGTCAAGCGTTAAGTGAAGGCTCCCCTAGTGGTGTTTTCTACTGATAGACAGGCCAGAGAGAGGGTTGATGCTTTAATTATGGTATATGCCACACAGCAACATGGCTGTCCAGATGTCTTTTATTTTATACAATTAGCTACACAAAGCCAAAAACGAGCACTATTTGTCATGTTATGGCAAAATATTTAACCTTAATCACCATACACTTATCAGAGGCAGTGGCACAGAGGCGTTTCATGGGTGGAAAAACACTCCTCCAGTTCTGTAGAATGAACAGGTTTCTCTGCCTTTTGCTTGCCAACTTCTTTTCATCCTTCTGGCGATAAGCGTAGTTGATGTCATATTATATCACTTCTTGATACTTCAAACTATTTTGACCAGTCTCAGGAATACTAGACTTTAGCCATGTAGCATCTCAACAGCAAAATGTTATAACATGTTTTATTTAGCCAATAAAGCCTGAAGGGGTGTGGTAAGGGATTGTGACATGTCTTATCTTGTTTGTCAATTTGTCTGCTGACCTAATGTATTTTGACACAGAAGTGTGATTTAAAAAGGTAAATAGTCAATACACTATTGATCAAAGCTGTTGTTTGGCGTGATGTGGAGAGTCTGGATATAGCATGTAGCTGTAATATGTTGACAATATACCACAAACTAGAGAGTATCCTTATGCTATTATAAACCAGTTACCAAAGCAATTAAAACAGTGCAGTCATGTGATGTCTTACCTGTGGAATACTGTTTCATATACCATTGCTTTCAGACAGTCACGTTTCCGTAATAGAACTACCGACTTTATGATACAAAATAATATACTGGCTCGAGTTTTCTTTCGATACATTTTGGGAAATGTATTGTAATGTAAACGAGCTATTAATCAAGGATGTCTGTCATTGCTTAGTTGTGTTGACATATTTCTCACAGAATTCTTTGATTCCACAGAATGTATGGGCTGTTGTGACTGTAATAAGGTTTAATCAACAGAGTGACCGTGGATGAGAACGCAAATTGTGGGGTGTTCTTAAGCCTCTGTAATCGCGGAGGCATAGCCTGGAACTGTTCCTTCTGAGGGTTACATAGTTTACCTCATGTTTTTATTGTAAAAAAAATATTAAACTAGATATGACCGTTTTTCCTGGCCCATTGACATTTTTCAACTTCACCAAGTTGCCAAACATCGAATTTGTCATTTACCAATTTAAATGTCATATTATGGTTTCACGGCTGATAATCAACCAGAGTGGACATATATGTGGATGCTAGTCTGGAATGCTGCAGAGGGTATTTTTGGAAACATTGTTGACATTAAATAAGGGCTCTGTGTGAGTCCCAGCTAAATGAGGACAGCCAACAGCGAACTGGTATAATCGAAACATGACTCTACTGTGCTGTAATCCACTGTACTCTACTGTAATCCAGTGAACTTTACTGTACTCTACTGTGCTGTAATCCACTGTACTTTACTGTACTCTACTCCGCCATACTGTGCTCTACTCCACTGTACTCTACTCCACTTTACTCTACTGTACTCTATTCCACTGTACTCCACTCTACTTTACTCAACTGTACTTTACTCCACTCTACTTTACTCTACTGCGCTTTACTCTACTCCACTCTACTGTACTGTACTCTACTGTACTTTACCATACTGTACTGTGCTGTACTCTACTCCACTCTACTTTACTGTACACAACTGTACTCTACTCCACTGTACTCTACTGTGCTGTAATCCACTGTACTCTACTTTGCTGTACTCAGTGGTACTCTACTTCACTGAACCACACTGTACTCTACATGTATATAGTGTAGATGTTCTTTCGCTTGTATGCTCCCGCTTATATTAGATTGGGATTCCCTTGTTTTTCTATTTCGTCTTTCCTTATACAATCATTCCTTCTCTCAGAACTCCACTTTCTTATGTTAATGATCAGCCTGTGAGTCTTGGCAGTTGGTGAGTGATTTAAAAGATACTAAGATAGACTATTCTAATCACACCAAAATACATTTTTATCTGGGCCTTTGTATGTCGTTCCCAACCCTTTCCCGTTTGTCAATTTCCACTGAAGCACATGTAAACAGCATCTAAATAGCAGGGGCTTGTCTGGAGGGGCGACGTCTGATAACTCCCATTATCACCACAGTTCATCAACATTTTAGCAGAACAGAGGGAAAACCGATCACGTTGAGTCATTCTGTACACTGTGAACTGTTCTGTGTTTATCCAGGCCCTCAAATGTGTGTTGTTATCTCAGGGTGTGGATGCCTTTCAGCCTGCCAGGCTGGGTGTCCTTGGAAGGGTGTCAGGTGGGGTCCCTGGGAGGGGGTCAGGTGGGGTCCCTGGGACGGGGCCAGGTGCGATCCCTGGAGAGGAGGTCAAGTGGGTTCCCCGGGAGAGGGAACCAGTTGTTGGCCTGGAGAACAACACAAAAACACATATCTGTCCGAATCAGCCCAGCTACTGACCTTTTATGTGGGGATTCTCTCGCCCGATCCACTGTTCGCATATTGACTGTTGGGGGATTTTTTGGGGGGAATTCATGCCGCTCCGAACTCCATTATCAGACTCGGTTTTGGTGAAGAGTGTCTGTCATAAACACCGGTGGTAAAGATGTCCATATGATTAGCTGTGTTGTTGTCGTGCTGATAGCAACTGAGATTACAGGGTGTTTTCATGTCAGAACTCGACTGCAGGTGTGATGTGACACATCTGTTGGTTGACCGTGTTCTTGGTCTGGTTGTGAAATAGTAATGCAGGGTTATTGTAAACAGTCTTGCCCCAGCATGTGGTGCTGCTCACAATTCCTCCCTGTCGCTCACTTGTAACAGGCTGAAGGTAGATCGAGTGTGGTGAATTAAACAGGGTGGCTGAAGGTAGATGGTGTGTGGTGAATTAAACAGGGTGGCTGAAGGTAGATGGTGTGTGGTGAATTAAACACGGTGGCTGAAGGTAGATGGTGTGTGGTGTAATTAACAGGGTGGGTGAAGTTGTTCCGTGTTCACAGATTAGAAATCCATTTCATCACATCTGTTTTAATTGTACTCATGTTGTGCCCATCAGGGAACAATCTGAAACGCGGTTGGGGTCCTATTTTAGATTAGTCACGACTTAACTGCTGTGAGGCTGTTTGAAGTGGGCATAGTGGTCATTTATATCTTCTTGGGCATGGACTTCCTGGATACATTCCATCCTGGAGTATCTCTTACCCAGACTCTCCTGCTGTGTGTTGCCTCAGAACGCCAACTCTTCCTATGGTCTCTTCTCCATTATATGGAAAAATCTGAAATGTCAACAATTTGATTGCGAGCAGGACTGGCTTCTCTTTCAGTACTTCATCATTTGTTTCCATAGGCGTAGTTTCACTAGCCTAGAGAGTGGAGTTATGTAACCTGTCTGCTTTCCCAAAACGGGCTCCTCAGAAGAAAAGCTGCTCTGCTTTTCCAGCAGGGGGACTATCTGGGACAGGTCGCCTCCTGCTGAAGGTGTTTGAATATCATTTGAAAACGGAAGTGACAACTGCTGTCTTTTGTCTAGTGTCTTTGGAAAGGAGAGAGATTTGCATTTTGACGGTTGGACCATCATCGCCGACTGAGGCATTTTTCCAGTGTATTTTCCTCCCCGCATGTCGTCCACACGGTACAAACAACTCTCTAGTTCACTTAAGTACTGACTGACAAAGGCCCGGCCCCCCACCAGTCTAGGCCCATCTGACTGTACTGGTCTGAACTGGCCCGGCCTGGCCTGACAGCATGCTCCAGAGCCCTGGCCCGCTATCACAGGAGAGAGGAAGTCTTTTGTGTGCCAGACTGAAGCAGGATTATGTATCTGTGTGTAACCGGAGTCTGTTCAGATGCGCTGTCCCATGAAGAAGAAAGGTTCCTTTTGTCAAGTTTCTTCAGAACACTTTCACTCCGCCCAGTGATCATGGGACGATATGCAGCATCATTATGGGATGTCCAGTACATTTACGCCGAATAGGCTGAGTCTCTTGGCTGTTCGTGTTGTGTGTTTTGCTCTGTTTGCTTTGTGTTTTTTTTTTCTTAAAATGTGTGTTCTAACGCTGCAGCTAGTGGTCTGAAAGAAATCATTGTGTGTGTGTAAACGGAATATTTCTGATTCTGAGATGTTTTTCTGTTTCTTTACTGAATGGGTTGTGTGTTCATTTAGACTGACACGTCCACTCATATATCATTGGTTCTGAACCAAATGAGCTTGATGATGGTGCCGTTGACGTGGAAGTCAAATCAGGTAACTGATTAGGGCTGCCCCCTGCACCTGGGTAAAATGCAGAGGACACATTTCAGTTGAAGGCATTCAGTTGTACAAATGACAATATTGGTCTATTCCTATCTGCTTGATGCCTTTAAAAAAATGTGTGGTTGTCACATATGTTACTAAGATAATGCTAACTTTGTTTTAATGCTTCTGTCCTGGACACATCAGGAGCTGGGCAGTCCAACCTAAAAAGCCATGTTGCAATTCCATGGTAACAGTACATGTGAGACTGGCACATTTTACAAAACCACACATGGAAAGACACATATTTAAATTGTGTACCAACATTGTCTGTGCTGTTTATGCATTCATTTTATTACCAAAGTTTGTTTCTATGGGATCTTTTAAGTAAATTGAGTTTTGTGGTAATTCTTTTTCTGTCAGTTGATATGGCAAAATATAGTCATTGTGCTTTTTGAACATTTGTAGTCTTATTTAGATCTCAACAGTTGTTTTGGCAACAATTTCAGTTGTTATTCACACTAGCAGGAACATTCTTGCTATGCGATAGCCTTCAAGGGCTGTATTTTGAGTTTTTGACCACTGACCTAGTAGGTATATAAACAACTGACTATGTTGTTTACCTGGTCACTGACATGATTACCTCTGTCAAACCAGCGCTGTGAATGGTGACAGTAGAATTGTATGTATGTGAGATGTTTTAAGTTGTTCCAAAATGACAATTTTCTTCTCTCTGATTCCTCAGAAATTCTATTTGTAGACATGAAAGAACACTACTTATCAATACACATTGAAAAACACATGTTCTTGAAACAACGAGTTTCGGTCGGAAAAGTATTACCTCAGAAGGTGAAATGCGACAATAGATTTTTTTTCCAACCATTTAAATAAAACTAAAATGCATCTTCAATCTGGCGACAAGACTTGTTCATCTTGACAAAACTATAGTATTGTAAAACAAAAATGCTTTTTGTCACCGTGGGATTGCTTTTATTGTTGTTTTCAAGGGTACATTTTATATATTTGTTGCCATATAACCCACACGTAGGTTGCGATTGACTCTTCATTCCCTATCGGTTTTACACCGGCATGGCTGACACTGTTTGTTGACACTGTCATATTCCTATAGGGCAGGAAGTGTAGGGTGGGCCGGTACTGCTCTTAGATTTACTGTAGTCTAAATATCTGTTGAGCCTGCGTCAGTCCATGCAGTAATACAGGGAAAAGCTCTTCATGTTAATGTTTGGCTTTACAGTTGTTATGTTAATGTGGGGCTCTTAAACACGGAGAGTTAGGAGGATCTACTGCATTCCCATAGCAGCCAGGTCAGCCCTCGACGATATTCCTAACCCTGTAGTACGGGCTTTATAATACATACACATTACCTAACATAGGCTTTTCAACGCATGTACTTTCTCCCTGGGATATCTTTTGCCCAATCCAGTGTTTCACGTAGCATTGCGTTGATTTTTGTTAGTGCTTCAAAGAGCCTTTGAACCAATCGGTTGCGCCACAGGCCCAAGGTAAGGAAAGAGTTAACCCCTTCGTTAGCACTCTCTTTCTCTGTCTCTCTCTCTGTCTCTCTCCAGTCAGAATTGTTTTCCTAGGTGTGTCCTAGTCTGAGGTAAATCATTGAGTGGTGTGACTTGCAAAACCGTGTACAGTCTCTAAACTACATGTCTTAAGCTGTGTAATGGGATTCACGTTCACCTTATACCCAACAGCCTGACCACAGGTTGGACATCAGTAGTGTGGATCAGAGCTACTCTGCAACGCCAGGTGTGTTTAGACTGTCCTAGAAAACTGTTCCAGATAACAACCAAATCCCGGTGGACATTTGCAGTTGAGACATCATCAAACAAAACAAAATGGCCGCAGGAACCAGGATGTGTGCCTGCTGCGCTCTCTGTCCCACCCTCAATGCCACCACGTTGTCACAGGAAGTAGAGCACACCAAATTGGTCAAGTAAACAGACACTGTCGTGTCTCTCTCTTTCTTAAACACACACACCCAGGGTGTGGTGAATAATACTTTTCAGATGGCTTTGTTACTTAATTATCTGACTATGCACTGCAGACTGCCCTCAATGTTGAATGGCTGCACAGCAGTTATGTTTCTAATACTTCCTTGTCATTGGTTCAACTGTCAACTTCCCATACTGTTAGCCAAGGGTGTACTGATGTTTGCTAAGAAAATCATCAGCCCAGCCCCTCTCTGTTGTGTTGCAGGAAGCGTCATGCACTGTTTTTACAGTGTGTGTGTGTGTGTATAGTGTTGGGCCAAAGCTGCCTGCAATTTCTCATCATCAACAGTGTTCATTTTATTACTTGTTTTATTGGTTTTCATCAGTATTAAATTCAAAACCGATTGATTAACATTGAGTTTTCTAAGTGTTTCTGGGAAGTACAGTCTACCATGACATTCTGATAAGACTGCTGGCTCTCAAGTTTCTGCTCTTTTTCTCTTGTGCTTCCACTCTTCCAGCAGTTCTATACGCTGTCCGCTGATGGTGTCCTTCTATGTTCTCTGATTAGGTAGTTGGTCATGGCGTCATTTAGATCACACACTCTCAAAGAGTGCTTCAAGGGCAATAAACAAACAAGCAATATGCTGTCATCTGGACAGGCCAGCCAAGACAGGCCAAGTCTTTCAGTCAACTCCTAAATGATGTTCTCAAAACATCATGTACTGGCAGCCAACTAAAACAAACATCTGTTTTGCTTATAGGCAAATGAAATTGGGATCTACACTATCTCAACCATGTTTCTGAGAAGATGAAGTTTAACACTTTTCATTATGAGTGGAACAGGCTGGTGTCAAAGCAACATGCTGGTGTAAACGGAACATGCTGGTGTAAACGGAACATGCTGGTGTAAACGGAACATGCTGGTGTAAACGGAACATGCTGGTGTAAACGGAACATGCTGGTGTAAACGGAACATGCTGGTGTAAACGGAACATGCTGGTGTAAACGGAACATGCTGGTGTAAACGGAACATGCTGGTGTTAACGGAACATGCTGGTGTAAACGGAACATGCTGGTGTAAACGGAACATGCTGGTGTAAACGGAACATGCTGGTGTTAACGGAACATGCTGGTGTTAACGGAACATGCTGGTGTTAACGGAACATGCTGGTGTTAACGGAACATGCTGGTGTTAACGGAACATGCTGGTGTTAACGGAACATGCTGGTAGTAATTTCAGACAGCAGATAATGGATGGCCGCTGGGTGTATGATTGGTTTCCATTGAGGTGCTTCTATGTGCTTTCTCCATGAGTGATTAAACGGGCCACCAAACCCACCTGATAATTCCTACTGGCTGGTTTACAGTCGCTGATGACATCTGGGCCATTGGCTTTGTTGACGGATTCTTGTTGTAATACCCTATTAACATTTGCCTCCATGGTATCAGCTTCCTGTTGTGCTAAAGCTAAACTAACACAGAACAGCTCCTTATTCTCAGTGTTCATTTGTTGTACTTGTTTATAACATCATTGCATTGGTGATTTGCATGTTATTGCATCACCAATGTTTTGATGTCTAAGGCGCTATTTCTGGCAAACTGCCTTAATTCATGGCCCCGGTCGTAGATTGTAGCAGCCATCATTTGTTCTGACTGCGTAGGGGACATAATGTTAGCCAGTGGCGACGGACTTCCCGTTAGATTCGGGAGGGTTTGGGCTCCCTCTCCCCTGTCCCCCCTCTTCCTAAAGTGTTACGCTTTACCCTCTATCTTTATGTCCGTTGCCTAAGGAATGTGTGAGATATGGTTCCCGATCCTGCCAGCAGAGAAGCCAGCCTAGCGTAGCCACTAGCTCCGTAGGGGTGGAAGGCCTGCCAGTATGTGGGCCTCTTCCAGACACCTGGAAGAGGCTGCCTTTTAGCTCTTTGGCACGGCAGGACTCCAGGCTGATCCGAGGTTGACTGCCATTACCTCGTATTGCATTTCAATGTGTTACTCCAAATAAGAACATTGCTAACGGTTGTGTGTTTTCACTTAGCTTGTTGACGCCGCTTTTTTTTGTGGATGAGTTTTGAACAACCTCCCCAGCAGGGCGTAAGAGATGCCTGTTGATCTGAGTCGACGGCCGTTTGCGATCAGGCCTGTTCGACCGGTTTCTAATATACACTTCATGCCCTCAGACTGCAGCCCCGAAGCCAGGGATAGGAGGCCTTAGTCCCACTCGGCTGGTGGGTGGATCTTTGCATTTCCAGAGGGATCCATTCATTTATTTATTGCTCCAAAGGTAGAGCTGAGAGGATTTGTTTTTCAATGACAATTTTGTTTGTTATTGTTTGTTTTCTGGTCAATCCTTTTTTCTTTCTGTGCAGTGCATCTAGCAGGAAGCGTTGGACTTTTTCCTCGCCCTGTTTATTCAGCGCTGAGTAACCTGGCGGCATGCTTTCTTTCCTAATTACTGTGGGATCTGAGCCAGAGCCCTGCTCCGCTTCCACAGCATGTTTTCATCTGTTGTCTCTGTGGAGCTGCTTACATTATGCTCTACCCTTGATCCAGCACTGTGTGCTCATTTTGCTATCCTGGCTCATTGAAGCCCCCTCCCAGCTGCTGAGTCATTTCCCACTGTGGTATTATTTTTTGGGGGGATGGGATTGGGGAACGGACGGGGGGGGGATATATGGTGTGTGTTTGGGTGGGCAGGCCGGCCAGCCGGCAGAGTCCTCTCTGTATGGTAGGTGGGTTGTAAGTGTAATTGTCAAGCCATGCATGCTGGGAGACGGGCTCTCACAACTTGAGAAGAATCGGCAAATATGAAGCAGATGGCACTATGGTTTAGCCAGCCACATCACAGCTTCTGTCGCCCCGTTAAAGATTTGGGGGTGCAGCAATGCGACGAAGACAATGCTTTATTAATTACCATGGTTTTAGCGCTCGACCGATCTAATCCGAGTCGGCTTGTCCAGGTCAGTCTGGGCCACATGGTCGCACTAGATGTCCATCCGGCTGGCCTTCACACAGTGATGGGGACAATATGTTGTTTAACACTCTGTACGTGAACGTGGGTGATGATAACAGGCAACTGAGTCTTTCCTCTAGTCTGAGGAATATATATTCATTCCGAAGTCTCTTTGTTGTCGAGTAATTAGGTTTCAGCAGCAGAGAAAGGGAGCGCATTCTGAATAGCTGCAGTGTTCCATGGCAACGGGAGTCGGACAAAAAAAACTTGTGAGAGGAGCGGCCAAACCGCTGTAGAGCTTTACCAGGGCCTGGGATGTATCTGTGTGCTCTGTTCTACCATTTACTGTTCCATTTTCTCCACTTAATTCCTGTGAAACCATAAAACCATGCATTTTCTCCTATTAATGAAATTTCTGTCTGCTTTGTTTTTATTGTTTTGTTTGGATTTTAAATGGCTATTAAATCACAGTCTTATCAACCGGGTTGGTACTGTAAACATTGACATGGGAGGGCACTGTCTTTAATTGCTGTGTGTGCGTGTGCCCGTGCGCGTGTGTGTGTGTGTGTTTGTAAAGTAAGGACTGTAGTTTAGTTTAAAAGGTCCCAAAGAGCATTTGAACGGTTTATATAAATTGGCAAATCCACTCTAATTAGTGTACTTGGTGAGATGGCCTTGCATTTGTGTCCAAGCTTAAGAAATGTCCGTCTAGCTACGGGAGTAAAGCCAAAGCAGAGGGATTCAGGGGTTAGCCTTAAACTATAAGTAGATAATAAACTATACGAGTAGATAATACCCACAGACACAGTGACAAGCTGTATCCATCTCTCTTGGAAAATTATATTTGTTATTTCCTGGCCTTATAGGGGCTGAGGTTTCATGAATAACATTCTTTCTCCCAACCACAAAATGTCAGCAGTGTGCACAGTGGGAATGTGCCTGTACTAACCCATAGCATTCAAACCAGATACAGTGGAGAGCAGGAGTCAAGTGATCGCATACCCTACCTAGGTACTCGGGTCCTAACACGGGTCCTAACACGCTGCTCGGAGTGCAAATGTTTCATGGGTTATTTCATGCAGGCTCCTCGCTACATCCAGGCTTCCACATGAATCTAGTTCTGATCGGATACATGGGCTCAGTCGATTTGTTTTGGGCTGTAATCACCCGCCGGACTGTACGTTTGCCTCACATGCAACTGGGGAACAGTGAGAGAAGTCTCTTCCACAGCACTTGGACATCGAACCTCCCAGAACCACAGGGAGTGATAGTTGATGGCAAGCTGGGGTAGATATCCTGTAAGCCACTTTATGTTGGTGCTTTTAACCGGATTAATGTGCTCCGACTATAACAGTGTCATTCTTATCTGAGCTTTACACTGACATGTAATAATAACAGTATAAAGGGCACTGGGACGAGACACTGAGGATGCAGTAGGTAACAAGGACTCTGTCCATGCCGGAAAGCACGGTTGTTCCTGCAGTGACACTTGACTTGAAGTTGAACCCATGCCGTAGATATTTGTGAAAACAACTCTAGACAATGAGTTAATTCCCTTGGCTTTGACAGTTATCAACTGCCAGTGCTCCTCCTCTTTTAAACCCAAACATGTCATCTGCCCATTTCCTGCAGGGACACAATTCCCTTTGAGCAATTTTCCCACCGCCATTGGGACAGGAAGTCCCAAAAACATCTCACCTGAAAATCTTAGCTCATTTAGTACCAACTATAAACCATTCATATAAAATATATCATAAAAATGCACGGAATTTAACATACAACATTTTATTTGAAGATGGGAGCTAAAGGATGGACAGTCTGGGAGTAGAAGCAGTTCAGATGGTTTCAGGAGTTCAGTGTGTTACTGACTACTGACGATCTCTCGTCGTGGACTAGAGCTGTGATCATCTGTGAAAAGCAGCTTTGATATCCCAGCTGGCTGTGCGGCTTGCTCTGGCCCTCTGCCTCTGGCTGGATGTCACATTGTGACCGTAATGAGAGGACACGCCACAGAGCCTGGCAGCGTTAACTAGATCGGAGACACCATTATACTACATCCTGGCCTCAAAGGCAATCCCAGCAGATGGGTATTTCAACAGGGGAAGGGAGAAGCGATGCATATTCACCTTAATGTGACACTAGGGGTGTTTAACGGATCGTATTATGGAAGGCGGCCATGTCAGACGACAGATATGCAGTATGCCATGTGTTAATATACCGTTGTGGTTGATTAAATCCCTGCAAACACCTGTAGTGAAAGCTGTGGCAAGATTGGGGACTGAACAATGACTCTCAGTGTGCTGTTCGTGTCATCTCCTCATTTTAGCAGGATTACCACCTGTCTGTCCCCACAACCCCCCCGCAGTGATCTTTTTGCCACATCCACTCCTGCTTTCCTCACAGCTGTGGCCTAGTTTCTCTTGGGGCGTAAACTGCCTGCCACACAGTGTTAGGTTCCTGACAAGGGAACAGCCTCACAGTCTCAGAGCTGAACGGAGTCTGAACTTGACTGCTCTGTTATGGCTGTTGAGATGACAAAATCCCCTGAACACTGTCTCTTTGTGCATACTTCCATTTGTATGCCTCAGCGCTTCTGCTTGCTGTAAACCGGTGAGACATCAAGTTATTGCACTGTATGAAACCTCCCGGAGACAGAGGCCTCTTTCACAGGCAGTACAAAGGGTGAACAAGAGTTGATGGTACTGGGAGAGCTTTTTTACTGACTAATGAATGAGGGTTATAGTAACATCCAAGGCTAGTCTGATATTGTTATTGCAATTGATAACTGTATTTATTGAAATTGAGGTCAAAATTGAGACTAAATTTGTGGACGGTTCTGGCGGTGAAACAAGTATCCTTTTGAGGTTTCATTTTAATTATAAAAAAATTATGTCCATCAAAGCAAGTATAATATAGTATAATAAAGGCTAACTGAATAAAATCAAATAAATAAATGCTAACGTGACGACAGGGTCCCCGGGGGAGGGGTACCCATGGGCTAGCTCGTTAGCTGGCTAATTGACTGCACTTTGAGATTATCTGGAAGCCAAAGTCTCATAGTCCCATAAGCCTCTAACTAGTTGCTCCACTGCACCTTTCAAGTTTTACTTGTCTTTTCTAATGGACTGGCGTGTGTGGCTAGTAGTTATTCTTCTCCAACATGTACAATAGTCACAATGCCACTGGCTGAATGACAAATGGACTTGAGATGCGCTGACCAGCTAGCAAGACAGGGTATAAAACCATAAGAGACCTGCACAAATCATCATAAAGTTTACATAAAACTGCAACCAGGTGGAATTTCTGACTTAAAAGAATATGCTACTGAAACCTCTGTAAAAAGATTTCCTGTGATATGTTTTGATTCATTCCTGTTTCCTTTGAGGACGTGAAACAGACTTCCTTCATATGCAGAATCAGTGCGTTCAGTTGCTCTGTAAGTCCATTGCTTGTTGTTGAGGTGTCTGGTGGTTGTGGAGACTTTAGCTGTAAGCCCGTTATGCCTCTGCTTCCACAGGTTTTTACCACCTACTCCAACGAGGATTACGACCGGCGCAACGATGAGGTGGATCCAGTGGCAGCATCAGCCGAGTATGAGCTGGAGAAACGGGTGGAGAAGATGGATGTGTTCCCAGTGGAAATCGAAAAGGGTCCGTCTTCTCATTTTTAGACTTTATTGATTCGTTAGGACAACTGAGTACAAGGAAGCACTTCCCTAAAACACCAACATGTTCTCCGGTATGGGTCCGGAGGACGATGGACAAAGACCAGCATTAAAACGTGCCATCCTTCTTTCCCCACAGGAGACAATGGCCTGGGCATCAGTATCATAGGAATGGGAGTGGGAGCCGACCAGGGTCTGGAGAAACTGGGGATCTTTGTGAAGACCATTACGGAGGGCGGAGCTGCTGAGCGGGACGGGAGGTGAGAGGTCACACACTGAACTCAGGCAGTACTGTTTTAAACGTGTTGCAGTATAACAGTGTTGCACACAACTGGAGCCGTACAGATTTGAATGTCTCTTAGCCCCGGGGATTCCGACACCATATCAGAACAACTGACCCTATTTATAACTCCCGAGGCAGCAATAGAAAATAGCTAATTCTTCTTCCCAGGGAATCCGGCTCTTTGTTTCACTGCTAGCAAATATATATATATGCATTTGTACGGCCATGTTTGCAGAAAAAATAAAATACAATTCGACAACAACAGTGAATGTACATATCATCAATATCCCCTCTCGTCCTCTTTTAAACATACATAATATCTGTAAACCACATGGCTTCTGTTGTAGGATCCAGGTGAATGACCAGATAGTGGCGGTGGATGGCATCAGTCTGGTGGGAGTGACCCAGCTGTTTGCTGCCACGGTGCTGAAGAACACCAAAGGAACGGTCAGGTAAGCTCCAGCTCTAATGGGCCCTGAGGAACACGGGCCCCGGGGCATTGTTAGAGGAACATGTGGGAGAGTTAAATGAATATGTAGACGAAATGTCGGGAAAATAGGCTTGTTTTTCTTTCGCTTTACTATTTTGGCCTCATGCCTCACGCCGATAACAGAGAATCTAACGTGGGCTGTGAGTGACCGTATATGTAAATGATTCATTTGTTCTGGCTTGCTCTGGTTTTCCCCACGTTAGTGCCATTATTTTGAGTCAGCCACTGTGGGTGAGACCTCTCCTGTATTCCAAGGGTTAGGGGGAAGGAACTGAAAAAAACCCCGGTGATGTATGTCTAATGACACCACCACTCTCACCCACCACCCCCCCTACTCCAACAGCTTTCTGATTGGCCGAGAGAAACCAGGGGCCCAAAGCGAGGTGGCTCGTCTCATCAGTGAGACTCTGGAACAGGAGAAGAACCAGAAACATCAGCAGCACCTGGACGACCCCTACGAACAGTCCACAGAGGAGGTGAGTCACCTGGGTGTCCACACCCAACCCTAACACTGTTGGCTGTGATTAGCCCAGTCCAGTCACCCTGTCAGCCAGGAAGGGGAGCGCTGGCTAAATCACGCCTGGCATCGTTTAGTTAGGGTGGGGAGAATTAGCTGCCGAAGCCTGTTGGAATTATGCAATGTTTGCTTTTCGAAAGACAGAAGCAACGACCGGCTGTTTATTGCGGATCCTAGCACAGAAAGGTAGGGCAAAGCTTTAACCTATTGCATGTGATAAAAGTGAACGTATATATTCATACTCAAAGGTGGAACGTTTCACACGGATGTGTTCATTTGAATACGCCGCGACTCGTTTACAATGAACTGTTGTCGTCTGTGACGAACCGGCCTGATCTTTGAAAGTGTCAGTGCAGGTATGCAAATCCAGAGAGTTGGCCTCGTGTGGCGCATTCTTTCCTGGGTTCGGTTTCGGGGTTGGTCCCGAGGTTGTGTTGCTGAGCAGCAGAAGTTAGTCGCCCGCTGATACAGGCTCCCAGCTGAGCTCACCACAGGTTGTCACCCTAACACTGGGATATGATGTCGGGATTACCCATACCTCCCTCTGGGGCTCCCGGCTAGTGAGCACCATGTGGGCATGGGCTGGTGATTGGCTGCGTGATTCTATCATGTTCCTGGCTGTGTTTTAGGAGGAGCACTACGAAGAGGATGAGGACCGAGTGCAAGGAATTCTAGGGTCTAGTTTTTCCGGCGGAAGGACGGCAGAAGTGTTGGACCTGCCGGAGAACGAGTCCATGTTCATGCCCTCCAACATGGACTCCACACACATGGGCTTTAAGTTCAAGGAGGTATTTCACACCGTACGCGGGGCACAGTGAGGTGGACGTGTGGCTGTTCTTGTTTTTGGTTTCTAAAACTGTTTCTTTGTTTGCTCTAGCTTCAGTTGAAACACAGCATAGCGACAGCTGACATAAAACAACTGAGGGAAAAGGTATGTCAATCCAAAGAAACAAATTACTGGTTTTGAGGAAATGTACATGTGCGCATGGAGCGCAAGCCTTAGCCCGCTCAGCGCCCTACCATAATGTTGTCAGTCAACATTTAAATATGTTGATTCTCGAAACCCATAGGTTTGGGTATTTAATGTGATCTCTCTGTCCCTCCGCAGCTACGGGCGTACGAGGATGACAATGAATCCAGGGATTTGAGGGAGGCAGAGCTGGAGCAGAAGATTGTGGAGAACAATGAGAAGATGTTGAAGCTAGAGACGTACTGGCTGGAGGCCCAGGCTCTGTGCAAAACAGTCAATGAGCACCTTTCAGAGACCCAGAACCAATACGAGGCCTTGGACAAGAAGTACAATAAGGCCAAGAAGCTGCTTAAAGACTTCCAGCAGAAGTGAGTTCAGTTCACAAAGGGCCAAGTTGGATATGTTGACCTACTGATGTTTGGCATTATTTAGAACTCTTGACTTCTACATCCCCCACGCTGAGTCATGTTGTGTTAAATGCACTCAACGTGTTTACCTGCATGAAATGAACAAGTCTTATGGTCCAATCCGTTCGCAGAGAGATTGACTTTGTCAAGAAGGAGGAGGAGCTGAAGAAATTACTCGATGAGAAAGATACCTGGTACAAGGGTCAGCTTGACAGTCTACAAAATCGGGTAAGGCATATACCTCTAGAGAAACTAAATGGAACGTCAGAACCAACCTGTTGCAAAAGACCGGAGGTTGACCATCTGTTCTCTGGTTCTCCCCTCAGATAACGGCCCTGGAGTGCACCGGACCACCTTCTGGCAACACAGAGATCCAGTCGGGTTCCAACACTGCTGAGGAGAAGAGAAGGAACAGTGAGGGCAGCAAAGACCTCATCACAACAACCCAGTCCGTGGACCGTCTCCCATTGGGTAAGGCTTAAGGGCTGGTTGGCCAACAGGCTTGGAGCTGACTTCAGGTTGACCGCTTTCTAGCTGTTTACATAGCTTTCTTTTGCATGTACTGATCTGTGGGTTCCGTCTTCCACTCCCACAGACTGGAGCCAGTTGGTCCCCGAGACGGAGCGGCTGGACACCAGCGCACATAAAGCCAAGGTACTGCTGGCTCCCAAGAGGGGGCGTCCATCTCGCTCCAAGCTGAAGGAGAATCTCGTGGTGTCGCCATGCCACTCACAGGTGGGCTCAGAATGTTCCGGCGGATTAGAAAACAGCTTCAGTAGTACCAGCTAATGCAGCTCTTCTCTGGCCATTCTTTGTCTTATAGTGAACGCCTGTCCGATAGAAATGTTACTGTGTTTTAGTGCTGAGCCGCTGTTTGTCTCCGCTCAATCACATCTCGCTGGGTTTCTCTCCAGGAGGACAATGAAGCTGAGGACGAGGACGAGGAAGAGGACGTTCTCAGGAGGAGGAGATCCTTCCAGGATAGTCTCTCCATGCCTGTGCCTATCTGTTCTGGAAATGGTCCGAAGGATGACTCCCAGGAGGCAGGAGAGAGATCCAGGAGCAAGTTGGAGCTCTGCAGCACCACCTCCCTGCCCCTATCCCAGAGAGACAATGGTCAGGGTGGTGGGAGTACCTCCCTGTCCCCGACCAAGGACTCCTCTTTGCTCTCTCCGCACTCCCCATCAGGGTTTCTGCGCAACGTGAAGAAGAGGGAGTCCAAGGGAAAGAGCAAGGAGCTAAAAGGTGATGCCTGGTCCTCCTCCAGAGAGGAATCTGCTAGCACACGACGCTCTGTACCAAGTACACCTAGAACATAATAAGTTAGTTATGCTAGCACACGACGCTCTGTACCAAGTACACCTAGAACATAATAAGTTAGTTATGCTAGCACACGACGCTCTGTACCAAGTACACCTAGAACATAAGTTAGTTATGCTAGCACACGACGCTCTGTACCAAGTACACCTAGAACATAATAAGTTAGTTCTGCTAGCACACGACGCTCTGTACCAAGTACACCTAGAACAAAAGTTAGTTCTGCTAGCACACAACGCTCTGTACCAAGTACACCTAGAACATAAGTTAGTTATGCTAGCACACGACGCTCTGTACCAAGTACACCTAGAACATAAGTTAGTTATGCTAGCACACGACGCTCTGTACCAAGTACACCTAGAACATAAGTTAGTTATGCTAGCACACGACGCTCTGTACCAAGTACACCTAGAACATAATAAGTTAGTTCTGCTAGCACACGACGCTCTGTACCAAGTACACCTAGAACAAAAGTTAGTTCTGCTAGCACACGACGCTCTGTACCAAGTACACCTAGAACATAAGTTAGTTATGCTAGCACACGACGCTCTGTACCAAGTACACCTAGAACATAAGTTAGTTATGCTAGCACACGACGCTCTGTACCAAGTACACCTAGAACATAAGTTAGTTATGCTAGCACACGACGCTCTGTACCAAGTACACCTAAAACATAAGTTAGTTCTGCTAGCACACGACGCTCTGTACCAACTACACCCAGAACATAAGTTAGTTATGCTAGCACACGACGCTCTGTACCAAGTACACCTAGAACATAAGTGAGTTATGCTAGCACACGACGCTCTGTACCAAGTACACCTAGAACATAAGTTAGTTATGCTAGCACACGACGCTCTGTACCAAGTACACCTAGAACATAAGTTAGTTATGCTAGCACACGACGCTCTGTACCAAGTACACCCAGAACATAAGTTAGTTATGCTAGCACACGACGCTCTGTACCAAGTACACCTAGAACATAAATTAGTTCTGCTAGCACAACCGACTGTCAAATGGGTCAGGTTGCCCTTACTGCTTTTCATTGGTTATATGTCTTCATTATTATAGTTGTACATTTTCAAATATGCTTTCTGAGATTTTATGCATGTCTTTGTAAAAGTGGCACTGTTGAGCAAAAACCTGTCATGAGCTCATGTCATCAAAACCAAAAGTTTTCATACTTGGACTTTATTGACTAATCTAAGTATGATTGTGATTCTACTTTGAGATTACCTACATATTATATACAATATATTACACATTCAGATCACAATGTGAGGTTTAAAAAAATATTTGTTAATGGCAAAAGTCTTAAACTGCACCTTTAAGATCTTTCCAAAGTGTACTAATTGTGAGCTTCTCATTATATCATGCCAGGAAACCATAATATATACCAACAGAAAACTCACAACCAACCAATCAAAGCCAATAAAAATAAATGAAAAGGAACCTTTTTTTATTTCATTGTTTCAGATGAGCCAACTGAAAGTTCTTCAACTGGAAAACCCAAAAAGAACATATTTGGGTAAGTGCCTGAGATGATGATATATATTTGAAGATGACAGACGTGCTCTGATATTTATTCTCAAGCTCTTTTAAACCAACAGTGTCCTTCGGAAGTCCGGTGGCAAAGGGAAAAAACAAGACAAGGACGCGATGCGAGCCTCTTTAGACAGCAGGTATGTCATGTTTAACCATATCCATTAAACAGGGGCTTGTTTTACATACACTAACCTGCCAGTGGAACCTTTACCAGAATGACCTGGACTGTCCCATCCACAACACATCGAAGCATATGATTGGTCGAGTTATGTACATATGCAAGCGATCGAAAAGGATTGGATACACATTTGTAATAAAAGCCTCTCGTTAGGACAATGACTTTAACAAGGCAACACGTTCTTTCAGATTCACAGAGAAACACTCTGATTGGACACGCCTGTATTACAAAGGCAGCATGTATGTGAGCTGTAATCATTGTCCAATGCCCAGGGGTTCTGCCGAGCTGTTGGAGGAGTCTGTGGGAAACCTGTCCCCATCTGAGTCCATGACCGCTGTACCCACCTGTATGCCCTTCTCTTGGTTTGGGGATAAAGACCGGGACCAGGAGCCGTCTTCTTCCAGCAGCAGCCTGCCGTACACGGCCAACGACACCAGCAGCGAGCAGAACCAGGACCGCAAGAACAAGGTGAGCACTCCAATGTTACACAGTACATCAGAACCAACTGAGAAATCGGCCCCGATCTAGACAGTAGCAACTATCAGACTTAGACATGCATATGTTTAATCCATTCAGAATCCCACGTAACGAACAGAATTGAAAGACAAGGGATGATTGTATAAACAGCCATTTATTACAGCCATTAATTACAGCCATTAATTACAGCCATTTTAATGGGAGGTCATATCCATCCCAAACTTAACCCTCTGTTATTGCTGGCCCTTTTATGTTGAGTTGGCCAGTAATATGCCAGTCAGTCATCGGTCAGTAATCCACAGTTTTAAGCACGTTTTAACTTATCTGAAAGCAAGGATTAGGTTGCTATGGAGTGGTGGTTGGTTCCACCTGCTGTCAGTCAATGTGGCACGTTCTGTCACTAACAGTCCTTCTTCCAAAACAGACAAATCTCTCCTGGTCCTCTTTATTCAGTCGCTCATTAGATTTGGTACAGTATGATTTCCTTCTTACCGACGCCCCGTCAGAGACGGTAGAACTAACCCACCATCTAGTGGTAGTGCTGTGATTGGTTGATTCACATCTAGATCCTACTAATATCTCCATGGTAGATGTGTGCTGTTATAGTGAAGTTACTAATAGCCGCTAATAGATGTGTGTTTTTGCATCGTAGCTTTGTGGTTATGTGGTTTTGTGTCACTTAATTTGAACATTTCACGCTACCTTACCATCCTTGATTGTCACATCTGTGATTAATATCGACATAATGATCTACACGCATACTCTTATCATAATGCATTGTTTTTGGAGTAGTGTGTTAGTGCTGTGACAGTAGAAGTAGTCGTGTGTGTGTGTGTGTTTGCGTCATAATTCTAGTAGTATTTGTCGGGTCAGTCCTGTTGTCCTGTGATGATGAACTCATCAAATAATCCACTCCGGTAAATGAATGTTTAATCAAAGACCTGATGTCTATCCTTACCCCTTAATGGTGATGTATTGACGAAGGATTCCCGGTGTTCAAATGACCACAGCGCTAAATCAGCTCAACACTAATCCCCATGAAATTCTCAAACCACCATGTCTGTGTTCACAAGTCTAATGCCCGACCACCCGAGAGCTTTAGGCCCCAGCGTAATCGAGCTTCCCGCTGCCCGTTCATCCCACCGTGTGTTTGCCGAGTTAACGCGTTCCTCCTTGTCTCCACTTGTTCTAGAGTTTGTCAGTCATAGATGATTCAAACCCTGGCAGCCCCAGGTCAGACACCTCAGGTCTTGTTGCGGAGCCCAATCTGTCTGGGCGCTCGCATACTTTAATCTTCTCGTCTAGTGAGGTGAGTGCTCTCTCCCTCTTCGCTCCACATCCGAGAAAGCGTATGTGGGATGCCTCTGCTCAGGTGACTCTAAAAGCGGACCATCTCAAGCACGCTTTCGCGGTTCCCCTTTCCGACTACGGCGCTATCTTGACGACTGGGCTGCGAAGGACGACGCTGCCTGCATGTGTGTGTTCTGAAAGCCGCCTGCGGTGTCAAATGTGCGTTGTCCGAACTAGAGTTTGTCTTTAGCTGTGGGTTGACTAGCTGAACTGGCACTACAGCTTTCTTGGCCGTTCTAGCCTGCCATGAATCATGAGGCTGTTTTCCTCATATACATCACATTTCTTTTTGTGTTAATTAGGTATGTGACTATATTTGTCTATAGTTCTATGTCTTGCTGGCGTTCCGGTGTATTCGTGATTTATTTGATTTTCTGCCTGCTATGCTGAAATGAGACCTGACCTCTTTTCCTCATCAACGCTCAGCTTCATGACTTCAGCGACTGTGTGATGTGCAAGGCATGTGCTTGATGTCATTTGTTTCCATTGAGTTTAGAGTGACACACAACTGACATTGAGACGTTGTGAAAACTATTGTCCTGTACTGTGGGTGACTGCAGTTGGGTTCTATATGTGTTCCTCTGCGTTCTTTAGACCCTGGATGACGACCCAGTGCCTGTAGGGAAAGAGTATCAATGGCAGAACCGCCCGGTCTCCGAATGGACCAATCAGCAAGTCTGTCACTGGTTAATGGGCATGAACATGGACCAATACACGCCTGAGTTCACAGCCAAAGGTGTGGATGGCCTTCAACTCATGCATCTGGACAGTGACAGGTTAAAGGTGAGAGGACATCGAAAGGCAAAAACGGTGGTAGAGGACGGGGGTTTTTCCAAATATGTTGGGCACAATACTTAAGTTGACGGAGAAACAATCAAATCTACTAATGCTGTACAGACTATGTATTGTTTTTATTTTAAAGGTCTCTAGACAAATTATTGAGCAACCATTAAAAAATGAAAAAGTTCCAGTCTAGGGGGGTAGTTGAATGTCTCCAATAACTCCAGGAACACATTGATGGGCTTTTGACCCGGTCTTCAGACCAGCCTCGGGCAGAAACTAGTACCTAGAGGAGGTTCCTTTTATGGCTGCAACAGTAAATACCTAGATTATTTACTTTCTGAAATATAGCTTAAACATTTTCTCTGTGTAACAGCAGTAATTAATACAAGATCTGAACATGCCTTGACACAATGACATGAGCAAATCTGGTTAATTAAAATCCAAATTTTTTCTCATTGGTTGAGAGACAGCATCATCACATCCTGTTCCAGTACAGAAGCAGTAATGAGTTCACACACGGTCAGGAAGAAAAGCCAGTTAGTCACAATAAAACCAGTTGAAAATAACATTAATCATTTCCCAAATGTAAGCTTTTCCACTCGGCACATCAGCCAGGTTCATAAGCCTAGACTGCCCCCTTGTGGCCAAACATAAATAGTATTTTTGAGCCATGACTTACAGTTAACCAATGAATATAGAAACTGACATGAAATCAATCGGACAATCAGTCTATGTGGATTTCATAGGGAAGTGTTGTCAAATCCGACCCGTCCTTTTTGTCTCCCCAGGCCCTGGGTGTGTCCAGCCAGAGTGATCGGGCCACCATCAAGAAGAAACTGAAGGACATGAAAAGGGCCCAGGAGAAGCTGGAAAAACAGAGGGAGAAAAAAGAGAAGGAGGCAAGACGCAGCGGGAAACTTCCTCCTCTCGGCGACTCTGTATGCTAAGCAGCTTCAGGCGTGACCTACTCTCTCGCTATGAAAACAACCCCAACGCACTCTCTCTTTCTCTCCAGTAAAGCAGGACGTTCAGTGAGCCGTTTCTGTGCCGTTTCACAATGTAGGCCTCAGTAGATGCTAGTCATTTTGCAGTATACAACAGCTAATAAGGCAGCACAAACGCAGACACGCACACCAGTACTGAGTCCATACTGACCATGCTAGCACTCCACTAGGGGTTTTAATATGTTGGATTTAATTGGAAGTAGCCTTGTTCATAATGTTGACTATTGTTTTCCTGTTGTAGCTTTGGTAATTTAAAGGACACACAACAACTGGCTCAGCTTTTCAATCCGCTCAAAACAACTTGACTTTCCTGTCTTCAACCGATATCTGCCATATCTTCATTGTGTTTGGTAGGTTGGGAAGACAGTGGGACATGTAAATGTGATATTTGAATAATGACAAGTGTTGGAAATGACCAAAACCCAACATGTTTTTACCACTATAAAGCTAGAGAGATGTGAGTTTCCATATGTATTTGTGCACATTCACCTATACAATATGTGGAATGAATTCACTACAGCTTTTTTATGTGTTTTCTATTGTGTTTTTGCTAGCAAAACTTTCCTGTAGCCATGTACAGATATGTTCTTGCAGGAACTTTGTACAGTTATTGAGATAAAAGCACTATATTGTCTTTTAAGCTTGAAAGGGGGACAAGGTTTTAAGTGTATAAAGTTTTATACATATGCCTATTAACTGCATAGCTTTTAAAAACAAAATAATGATTACGGTCCATTTTTTATATATATACATTTATATATATATTCTTTTCTACTAAGTAGAATAGCCACTAGGATGAAATTCACAAAAAATAACCAATTAATGGTATCAAACAATGCTGCTTATCTCTTGTGCCTATTCTGAAAATGTAGTATTTTCTACTGATGTTGCTATTGAGCTGAACTGTTTATGCGTTGCTGAAATGGTACCAAGAAATGCAATATTATTTTACAGCGCATGCATTCCTTGCTGACAGGGTGTGTGGGGGTCCGTTGATACAAGGTGTGTGTCTATGAAAATAAATCATTGCGGCTGTGTCTTTTTTTAACATTAACATTGGATGAATGTTAAGTTTGTTAATATGAAAAAGCATTTGTGAAATGATTTTTTTAAGCATGTTCTGTTTATGTTGTTTATGTAAAATACTCTAGGTTAAATTCCCTCCACCTGTTCCACGGCCAACGGTTAGACCCTGTTCATCTATTCTTGGTACATATTGTAAAAGCGTCAGAAAATAAACTCATTGTTACATCAGTTTCCATTGTATATGTATTTTGTGCTTGAAGGTTATTACAATGTTTTTTCTATTTGAGAAATGTTAAAGGTGTTATCAGTAATGGATACCAAATTGGTGAACAAATGACACTGCAAGATTATACTTTGCAATCATTTATTCATCAAAAATCAAAAGTAATGCATTTTCATAGTGCAGACAAAGTAAGTACATACCTAGCATAAATAGCTGGTTTAGAGGTTATTTCCCTTTGGCTGAACTAAATGAGAATTTTTTTTCAGTTTCTTGCATTGACTAGGAGGAATTACTGCCCACTGACTCGATCATTCCATGGCCTTCTATTTCTCCTTTTTGAGCAATGTTGTTGTTGCTTTGCTCATGTGTTTTGTATCATTATCTAGTTAAAAGACCACTGTTCGGTTCAGCTTTTTGCCAGATGGCCTCACATTCTTAAGTATTCTCTACTTTAATATGGGATTATTGGTTTAATCAATGGTGGCAGTAAAGCAGCTTCAAACCATAATGCAACCACCTGTATGCGTCATGGTTTTTTAGAGGTTAAATTTGAGGTTCTTCAGTTAAAAGGCAGTTTTGTTTTCACATTGCAACACTTTTGACTCATGTTCAGAGCACGTTGCTCAAGACATTCTGGTCTTTCCCCAGGTGTTGTCTGGCAAACGTCGGCTGTGATACTCTTTTCTAAGCAGTTGCTTCCTTCTTGAACTCACGTAGGCCAAGATTATAATTTTTATGAAAGGCGGGATCCAATAAATTACTCAAATTATATTCTAATTTATAATTTTGTTCATTTCAGAAATGATTTAAAAGATATTTTAAAGTGCCTAATTCAACAAATCTGGTTGTGGTGGTTAGTGCAAACCTTTTAGGGGGTGTACTAACTTACCTCACACGACACATTCTCACAGCTAATCAGTTATACCACACTGCAAGTCAAATGTATCTATTAGGACAAGTCCTATATTTATATTCCTTAATATATACCTAGAGGACACTGATATTGGAGGACAGTAACACAGACGTCTTCTCTAACTGCATTATACAGGAAATAAAAAACATCCCGAATAACAAGCAAACATTCACTCCACCATTCCCTTTCAACAAAATCCAATACGCATGGTTTAAACAAGATATGGCATAAATACCATACCATTCCATACAGCACTCGTTTCAAACAGATATCTACCATTATCACTAACTGCTTTAAACCATTGCATATCCTGCACCTACATGACATTATTTTTTTTAAAACACCAAATCCTGTTATTCACCTGACATGCATGGCACTAGAACTGTTGTTCATTACGTACACATACAACTAGTAAAAGTGCATAGGGGTTTTTATCTATTGGTTCCCACAGTGGAGCAGCTAAAACATCACTCACGCAAAGCAATTAATTCACAAATTGCAAACTCCTCCCCCAGATTGACTGGTCAAGAAAGACTGTTCTAGAAACTCCGGTAGGTTGTCATGTCCTTGGGCTCCTTGCTTGGGACACACCAGTCGTCTGCCTCCTGCATGGTTTTGTAATGCTTCCAGGCTGACTTGTTGTAGACAGGCAGTCTCTCTATGGACTCCGTGGACAATGCCTGTATGCAATCGGCCGGGACATAACAGAGGAATGAGGGTCACCTCCAATTAAATAAATACATAACCTTTATAAATAAATGGGGATTTAACATGTCGTTTTTGTGGACTTGTTCATGACTTACCCGGATATATATGACAGCATCAGTGCCATATCCCTCTAGAGAGTACAGCTTTAAATCACCCTGGAAGTATCTGGCATATAACCGGGAAATAGGCAGACCATATCCATAGCCAGCCTACACAAACAGAAATAAGAGCTAGCTTACAGTATTCAAATAGATACCAACATCATGCGCAGTAAAAAGACTCACCAGAGGGCTGCGCTGGCCGTCCATACTGGGTGGGGGCGCGGTAGAGTAGGTGTAGGTAAACAGCCTTTCAATCTTCCTCTGGGGGACTCCACCTCCATGATCACTCACCTGGAGTCAATGATGCATTTTTCAAAGAGATAGGATCCTGTTAGCCTTGATATTGTACCCACACTGCTGGAGAAGATACAGGGAATACCACTGTACCTTTACTGTCAGGTCTTCAGCCCCAAGGGCAACCCGGGCGTGGACAGGAGGACAGTCCACGGAGTCTCCACACAACTCCATGGTGGCTCTCATGGCATTCTGAAGAAAACCAAAGGAATACAAACATCAGCTTGATTTGGACCACTGGCACACATGAATTGTTCGTGGTCTAAGACAGGTCTTACCTTGAAAAGTTCAAACACCATGTGGTAAAGATGGGATGGCACATACACTACAGTCACGGGCTTCCCATGATCTTTAACTGCACCAGAGAAAAATGTCAAAACGTAATACAATACTTAATAGGGCAATAAATGACATGGCCCATGATACCGATTAAAATATCTCCAAAATGAAATGATATGTGTAAGTCTGTAATTAATAAGTACAAATGTTACCATTGAATTCTTCCAGCACCAACTCCGGAGAGTTCATGTAATACCGATCACAAAGGTTCCTCGCATTTTCATAGGCATCTTGAGGAAAAGAAAGGCACGTTGATTAGGAAATTGTTAAAAAACGACTTTGTGACCAATTTTGGGTACACTCAGCTAGTACTTGGTCAGACAAACTGGCCTCCAGAACAGAGATCCAGATTTGATAAACTGATTCAGTTCATATTCTTGCCCTAGACACTCACAGTTTTTAGGACCAATCAATTTACAGGACAGTGTGGTGTACCTAATAAACTGGCCACTGACTGTATAGAGCGGTACCAGTGCAGAACTTACCCCTGACTACATCAGAAACCCTGCAGTGAGGATCAATACTACCAATCTGTTTAGGGTGTGCTGGGTTCACACGCACCTTCCCACCAAAGAGCAGAGCTAGAATCGAAGGGAAACATGCCAATCCGTTACCACTAAGATTTAACAGTTTCTAAAGATGGTTGACATCTCTGCTTCATACCATTTAAGCTTTTCATTCAGCAATTCTCTTCTTTGAATTTAAAATATTGTTTGCATTAAACAAAGTGTATTTCATTGTGTCCAGCTGTCAGAAACAGGTTCCACTTTAAATCGTCAGTGTCTGGAGGTGAGCGTGCACGCGTGCGTGTGTGTGTGTGGTAAAACAGGTAACTTGCATACTGTGCTGGTTGAGCAGCATCCTGATGGATATTCTGCTCATGTAGAAACGATCCAAAAAATACTGAACGTTCTGGCTGACAACCGGATCTGTGCCATAGGTCTCCTTGTATTCCACAACGCCCTGGGCCATGGTCGGGATGACATCATTGTGGCGGTTCCGGATCTTTATAACGGCATCAGTAAAACTGTGTGAAGACAGACACCAAGGGAATGATGATATCCGGAGGAGGAACGGGCCAATAGTTAGTGATATGTCATATTGAATAATATGTCATCCTGAATAATATGTCATCATGACTAATATAATGTCATCATGAAGGACGAACGGGATCATGGTCTTACTCATATGTGACTTTCTCATCATCAGCATCCTTTTCCCTGAACTCGATAATGTCTTGGAGACTTTGCATGTACCTAAAAGAGAAAATGATCCAATACTTTTGGTAAAGATCTCCATAGGTATTGAGGACTAAAGTGTTAGCCTGGTGGAAACTGCCTGATTGCTGTGCTTTACTGAAGTGCTAAACACAATGATCAGTTTTACTTAACTAAGATGTGGGAGCCTTTGGCCTATAATACACTGCCCTTTATCTGTATTGGGACAGCTGTGAATGTGTTCATTTCTTTATCCAAAAGTATTTTTGTACATGCTGGTTTTAGCATTTAAACATGAAAACATAAATGGCTGAAAGGGTGTCTATGCTAAATCAGCTACAAAAATGAAAAGATTTCAACAGAAAACTACAGACGTTACACAAAAAACTGTTATCCTTTAAAAAAAGGAATGCCAGAAAACAGTAGGATGTTTATTTGGGTCAAATGGTTGAACTTTTTTTAACTGAAAATGGCAATCTCCAGGTTTAAAACGAGTTGGAATGTACGCTTATTTGCTGAACATGAGCCTTAGGGCAAAAAGACGTAAAACCCCTAAAAAGGTAACTAGAAAATATATATGTTAACCTCTTCTTGACAAGGCCAGACACTCAATTTCTGCATGTATTCATTGGTTGTTTTCAAATACAAACAGTTCAAATATAGGCTCCAAAATGTTCAGTGTCTCAAGGACATTGACACTACTTACCAGCTCTCGACCAAACGGACAGACGGAGTCTTTAGTAGATTATCTGGTAACAGGTTAATCTCTTTCATTATATTTGCCAACCTCACAGGTAGCTCCTGCCTGAGGAATGTAAACGATGTTTTCTCGCATGCATTTTCTCCAGTACCTTAACATGAACCAGAATAAACATGTTACATGATGTTACATGAAAGATAAAGCACGCAATATATATATATAGCCCACAACAAACGTCTCAATTAAGTAAACAAACAGCTGACACTAGGGCTGTCAAAATTATTATATAATCGCCAGATCGTGACTATTTATATCGCAATTATTTACTCAGATCGCAATTTATTTAATGGCAACAGTTTTTGGAGAGTATTTAGATTCCAAAAAGTATGTTTCATAAAGGAGTAAAATACAGTAAATACAGCTCCAATGTTCTTTGTAAATAAATCACTTTTTCATAAAACCTTATGTATATTATTACAATAGTATGCTTAGGACACTGATAGTGTAATACATTCTACAATATAGACAATAAAATCGTTGATGGCAATTATTTGTGTGACCTTTAAATCGTCACCTAATATGTCATAATGACAGCCCTTTGCTGACACTGAGATTCAAATCCACTTACCAAAGTCCAAGAACTGTTTCATAGAAAGAGGTGAAGGTGAGAATCTCGAGTAGTAATCAATATGGTTTCTGATAGAGGAGACGTTGCTCATCAACGTCCTTATTATCCTCATATTGACCAATTTTGCTCAGTTGATAACAAACGTCGAATTATATTATACAGTTCACAGTATTGAACGATTTATTGTCCGTATCATGCGACATTGTATTGTTGACATCTGAATAAAGAAATTCGTAATGTAACGACCTAATACCAGCAAGTCACAGTACATGTAGTCAGGTTATCAACAGCTAGTCCTTCCTAAACGGCTAACCATAGTGAACTCTAATATTAAACCTAATATGTTAATATATATATATTTCCCAAAACCTTCCAGCTTGCATATTAGTTCTAGCAAAAATGCTAGCAGTCAAAACAAACCGGAGACGCAATCGCGTTCTCATTGGTCCATAGTTCATTAGCATGAGAGGTGCCTGTCAATTTGGTCAGAGATACGTTTGAGTAGATTGGAAACAACACAGGGATCTCCGTTAGCTACGTCGGGTACGTTGTCTATAGGCCGCGCATTGCATTGTAGGTAATATTCAGACAATGAGTGCCTTATTCACCGTGTGGACGGAAGTCAATTGGACGCGTTCATTGTTTTTAATAGTATGATTACAATTTTTAGTCATGATATGTACCTTCGCATTTTCCTGACACTGTTTTACCACAACAGATTTTGTGACGAGTATTTTAGCAACTACGTGACGCAGTGGGACAACCGGGATGTTCGACCATTTACTGCCCGGAAACGTATTAACTTCCGCTATGAAGTTACAATGACTATGCGGATCTTCTTTCTATAATTTATCCGAGTAGATGGTCAGCCAAGGTGGAACGTAACCAAAAACGTTACGTCGCAAACATTTTTTTTATTCATAAAAAACACAGTAATTTGATTTCGCAGTCCTGAACTGCATTTTAATAACCTCCAAACATAATTCAGAAATAATACAAATACATTGACATGGGAACAGTTCTTTGGTGTAAATTGTTACAACTCATATCTGATAAGGTCTTGTGGTTGTTGATGTAAAATGTAAAGAACAGTGCAGTCTTGTTGTATAGTTTTGAGTAACAAAAACCTTGCACAAACTATGGATTGTGGAAATGACACGTGTATATATTCCCATTGACCATATTATTTACATACAGTAATACACTTCTGTGCAGTATCAGTAGTACCATTTCCCTTGCTTATTCTGTTCAAGTAACCTATACAAAGTACTTGGGCAATGCATTTCACTTTTGTTTTTTACAGATAATGACAAAAATAAATATACAGTGTGCTAAAGTATTCAAATATTTACAAAACATACAAAATGTCCCAATCTAAACAGTGCAATTTGTACAATAGAGATTGGATGAAAATGATTAAAAAAGATTATCTACAACCAAACAACAGATTAAAACTCAGTTCTTAATTAGAGCATTTTTTAGTATTTTACTTTTTTTGCTTTATTCTCAATGTAAGATGCTTGTTATTCCCCCAGATAGGCCTGACATTTTCACCTGAGAATCCATGGGAGGAATAGAAATTGACTCTTCTCAAGTTTGCATTCCAAATCCAGTAATTGCCATGAAACTGTGCAAAATCAAGAAACAAGATCAATGGATTTGTTACCCTGAATGTTTGGAAAGAAATCATGACCATGACAGCATCCCGACACCAAAGTGTCTTATGTGTAGCTTTCATTCTCATTCCAACTTGTCATCCACTGCTTCTTCTCAAAAGAATCCAGCTTGGCTTTTCCATTAAACTGACGAGCCTCTTTACTTATCCGTACAGCATGGTATCTCGGAACGTTGTCATCATGTTTGGATCGTTGGAAAAATCCACACTGGCAAGAGAAAAGCAAATGGATGTTATAATGCAGTTGACTTTCTCTATCAGTACAAACACAACACACAAGCATAAAGATCAAGCAGATTAAGGCCATCTAAACATAACGGTTTGAGCGCATGCTTTGCATGATAAGAGCTGTAAAAAAAATATAATCAAACAGACAAGTTGGCAAAGCAGTAACCTAAAAAGTGCACTTCAAGCAAATCAATGGTAACATACACAAGTGGCTTTGGAAGGATTCGGTTCTTTCAAAGCAAGAGTGAGTTATTAGTCTTTGTTAAGCCCACACTCCATGCTGACTGCACAGCCCATTTTACCCCAGGTCTGACTGAAGAGACATGGCACTAGGCCTCAGCAGTGAGCTTTTCTTTGTCAGAGGGCTGAACATGGATCTGAGCCTTGTGATACTCTGCATTATACTGGTCCTGTGGGGGTCTCTTGAAGAAACCACACTAAAGAGGAGCAAGGGACACGATTCATTGCGAACTTGGAAACATTGGCAATATTTCTCTGTTGTGAGTTTGAATGAAATCAAGTATATCCATATTGATCTTGATAATCGCTCGCTGTACAATCAAATAAATATTTTGGTATATGTTCTGCCGCTTTAAACTAAGCCCACCTTCCATAGTAGAAACACAAGCAACGCCAACATCAGGATTCCAGCCAGGACAGCCACAAGGAGGATCCACCAGGGAACTCCACCATACTGGGCTACTGCTTTTTCTGGAAACACTGTGACTCTCACCTGCATTGGCACAGGAAGGACAATACAGTTAAACATGTGTAGCTGTAATGTTCATTTTAAGGGAGTCGTTACGTTTGAGTGTATAAAGGGTTCGGCGACACCCACCTGGGTCTCGGCATTCCTGAGAACCATGTTCTTTGCGGGAGTATCAAGGCTGATGGAAGCTTTCACAATTATATCAAGGTAGTTCAAGGATGCATAATTCTGTTTCAAAACAATAGTTTTCAATGTTAGAGAAAATAAGAATACATTCTTAATGTAATCAAATAAAAAAAACATATGACAGATGTATTGTTTCTCACCTCAAGGAAAGTAGCGTTCCACAGACGGGACCGTAGAACAATAACTGCATTACTGTCCAAACCCTGTAGGGGGCACTTGACTACCACACATCTAGTGTCGTAGCCTTTGCCACATGTCTGAGAAGAAAAATATTAATTAGTCAAACAACCTAGCTGTCATTATTGCTAATATTTGTTTCGAAATGCAAATTAAAGTGTGTTTACCAAAATCGTGTGCTTTCTTTGGTCTGATAAATAGATTTTGCTTGCAGATTTTTGTTCTCCAACTTCACGCTTTTTCCTGGATGTGCTGAACTCCTAAAATATCATTAACACACATTGTGTCTGGACACTTCCTGTTTGGCACCAGAAATGTTAAAAGTTAAATGAAACTACAGCACAAATAATGTACCTGAATGTGCTTAAGAGAGTTGATCTCAGTCTCGGGAGAGCAGCGGATCTCTTCCAAGCCAGTTGTGGCAATCTTAACCAGGTATAACAACCATTTGCCATCCACATTCTCTTTGGGCCAATGGATGTTCAACGAGGCTGTGCCAAATGATTTCAATGGCTTTCCCAAATTTATTATCTGGAGGTATAAAATCAAAAACATTGCATTTTCCACTGACATTTTTGTAATTAATCTAGAGCAATTTACAAAAGCAAATATGGTAAAGCAAATATTTTGTTATGCACCAGCCAGGTGTATAACAATGTTGTTATGAGATTATTCCGGTAAAATTTTTTAAAATTGAAAAAAACATTAATGTTAATAGCAGACAATAATTATTACCTTAAATTCATAATCAATCAAACTGCCAATCTCCTCTTCTGTCCTAATTGCACTTTCTCCTTTCACATCACCTCCAAAATACACCTGAGAGGGTCTGGCCACTCTAATGTCAAACAAACCACACATTACAATACTACACACCACAGTTTTAAAATAATCGCATCCAACACTGTAGAAAATCACAGAGATGCAGCGGTATAAAAATGTAAATGTTCAAAAATCGTATTTACCCTGCGACAGAAAGTAACAGCTCTATCACTACTTTGGCCTTTGCTTTCACTTTCCCCATTTTGTCTTGTGTACTGGTCCTAAAACAAGAATGTATAACATTGGTGTATATTGGTGTATAAGGCCAACAAATCAATCTTCAGTCATGTTTGTGGAAAATATGTAAGTGCTATTTACGTTTGAAGCTCAAGGTCAATATGGATTTCTGTGGTATTGAGAGAGATACCGGCAGTGCTCAGTATTATGTAGAACGTCACCTGGAAACACATCGCAGGCAAATATAAAATATAATTCACTGTGAATGAACCAAGAATGACAGGTTAAAAAAAATATCTAAAGAAAAAGGGTTCTCTAGCGTACCTCAGAATCTCTTTTGAACGGATTCCCCAGTTCACACTCGGTTTGGGAACCGTTCTGATTGGCTAAACATAGCACTGGTTTCTCCTTCTGTAGATCCATCCATTACAATGTTATTACTTGACTGATAGTACATCTCAATTTGCTGAAACAAACCTAAGTCTCTTCACTCACCGTGGTTTTCTGAGAGCGGAAGCCGGAGTATGAGAGTGCGTTGGGGAACATCCCCACTAGTTTAGCCTCATGGGCGTCATCCCGGTTTCTGTTCTTCGCCGTAACCTCCAGGGCTATGTCCTTCTGATCACTCAGGGAGATCACTGGTAGCCCATTCTCCCTTTAGAAAACCAAAACATTGCTTCTTCCTCAGATTCATGTTTTTTTTAAATTGTAGAACTTACTAATACTCAAAGTGTTTGTTCACACTCACATAGGTAGTGATAGGAAGACGTCTTGGTTGGACTCTTTGGAGCAGAACCTGTACTCCAGTTGTAAGTTACTCTGGCAAATGTTGTCATTTCCACATCCCTCCTTTAAGAAATTCACCTGTAAAATCACAATACCTACAATAAAGCTTATTTCCAATCTGACCATGCATTCTAAATCACAAACTGGCATTATGACACATGAGAAATAGTGATGAAATGGAGCAGTATTGTTACCTCAGTGACATCCTTGCTTGTCTGGGAGTTGTCAATAACCGGTACAAGCTGGGGGAGTTCTCCCTGCCTTTTCTGACGCTTGGTACCCTGGATCTCCACTGACGCCTCAATAGGAATGGCTCGCAGCTTATCCCTTATGTTATCCTGCAGACAGAGGGAAAAACCATCATCAACTACTGTCCACCTCAAACACTCTGTATTATTCTAAAATCCTACGTTAAAGAGCAAATGCCGTACCTGCAGTCTGATTTTTGTTTTAATGCACGTTCTTTTGTTTTGTCCACGGAGGTCAAGAGTTCCGGTGGACTGGAAGTCCTGGTCGGTCAGAGTCTTATTGAGGAAAATCACCCGAGATGGTAGACCTTGCTTCCTGCGTTCTGCCTCTGCCTCAAACGTATATCTGATTGCTGTATGGAAACATTGTGGAGAACAAAATAATGAATTATGTATTGGAATAAAAGGATTCAGGAATGAGTCATTGTGTTACGTGGGATGAGGCTGGATCACATACTTAGTTTTGGGCTGTACGAAGCAGGGTTCGCTTTATAGCTGAAGCATGCATCCATGGTTAAGCTGTAGATCACAAATGCTTATTATGAAGTGGATATTATTAAATATTTCAGAAGTACAAAAAATATCAGTTACATTTTCTACAAGAGTAGTAATTGAATCCTATTAACCTCTTACCATATATTGTTGCCACAGGTTTTCTTTGTCATGTCAATTTCTTTAGGTGTTATTTTGACATCCTTTTTCATGCTAATAATTGGCTTTGCCCTAAAAAAACGAGTTGTTGTGAGAGATGTTATGTTTATTTGGATATTAATATATAATATTATATAATATTATTTAATATTGACAATATTTAATATTGACAAAATCATTACCTGTATACGAGAACTGTATCAGATAGTGAACCGATAGCTATATCTGGATAGGAATTCTTATCTAAATCCATGTTCCCAGCTAGAGAATATCCAAATAATCTAATGTTGTTGGGCTTCCCTTCAAGGATCTGAAATGATTAAAAAAAATGTATATGTAAAAATCATTAATTATATTCCAGTGTGTTAGAAAAATAAAACACTCAGAAACGAACCTGTGCAGGCTTGGTGTTAATTCCATCAGCGGAACCATGATAAATGAACACCTTTCCTGCTCCTGAGTCATCGTACGGAGCTCCAACAGCAATGTCTGTAAACAAAAAAATATATTTTACTTAGCCATATTAACATTGACAATATCCCAGAAAGAAAACAACTGGCATATAGGGCTAAAATGAGTGCCGAGACCCGGTTACCACCTTCATAAGAGTCCTGATTGATGTCTCCAATGTTTTCCACTGCCAGCCCAAACATGGAGTCCTTGGTTCCATTAAGCCGTATGGGGTCGATCTTGTCCCACAGTCCGGCTTGGTTGATGTAGATATAAACAGCTCCTCCAACATCTCCCTCTTTCAAGAAGAAATGAGGGGCTCCTACAACAATATCCTGCCACCTGGAATACAAAATGAAACAATTGACAATTAGATCTAGAACAGCTGAAGAATTACACGTTCAATAGAAGTTTAGAAATGTAGGCATGGAGGTGTGTGACAACATGAGAAAATGTGTTGCAGTCATTGTGTCACAACCAGTTATAAAGATAGATGTGATTAAGTGCCATTGACCTTTTCTAATTAAACACATAAAGGGAACAATATGTTTTAGTAATGTTTTGGCAATATTATACAAAAACACTGAAAATCAGCAAGGAGAAAAATATATATTTTTGCCATACATTTTTTTTGTCATTTAAATCCATACCCATCTCCATTCAGATCAACCACAGCTACGTCATATCCAAAAGAAGATGCCAGTCCTGGTCCTACTAGAATGTGCTCTGGGGAGAGTCTGGCCGACGCGTCGTTCTCTTTTCTCAACAGGATCACAGCGCCACAGTGATTAGCTCGCGGTGCTCCGGACACAATGGTCAGGCCACGTCCCCTGGTGATGCTGTGGCCAGAATCAAGGGAAAATCCTACAACACAAAACAAGAGGACTAAATGTACAGTATATCTTCACTATATTACCAGAGTAAAAAAAATAATTTTTTTATGAATAAATGAGGAAATTGTAAAAAAAAACACGGTCTGTGGAACATTCACGTCCTCCCAAACCAACAAAGTGAATAATGTTGATGCACGTATAATGATACCGGTAATCGCTAAAGTGAGGAAATGAAGACATGCAAAACCATTCATGAGTTAGCCACCATAGAGATGGAATGGTTAAGATGTTTCAGGCACCTCGGAGGTCACAAACCTAGGTAACTATTGGTGGTCACGTCAAGCGTTCTGTCAGGAGGGGCCTGCAGAGGAGTGAGACTTATACACAAACTGTTCAGGTCCACTGCAGACCAACTGGTCATGAACAGGATACCTGAGCACACAAAACAACGTTCTCACAGTCACGGTTCAGACCTAAGTAGCTGTTAGCAGGTACTGGCACCAGGTCTGGATCCAGACGGTTCTCGTCTCCAACTTCATAAGGCCCGTCGTCATAAAATCCCTTTTCCAACAGAGTGTTGTTCTTTTGCTCTACACGTACAATGCCTAGTGGGATGGAGAGGAATGTGAATGTGTGAACGGAAATGAGGCTGGCGTAAATATGACCCCGACAATGCATCAGTATTGGAGCAAAGTAAGCTTATTATATATTTAAAGAAAGAATAAGGATGAAGTTGTCGGCAAAACATTTCTTTACTTTCCAGTTGGCATTGCAATCAGATCGTTTTTCAGATATTATATCTGTGTACCGTGTATATTGGACCTCAATAGACAATCTATTTGACTGTTTTTGTTAACTTACAGCAAACAATTTGATATATTGTTTCATGAACGAAAACTGACCTTTCCAGTTGTAGGCGCCGGGCGCTCCAAACACCACATAGTGGTAGTCCTTGGTGAATGTGGCAGACAGACCCTGCTGGCACGAGCCAAACCTCTCATGGCCCCTGGCTCTGCCCTCACAGAACTTCCAGTTTCCGCCGTCTTCATCAGACGACGTATCGATGGTCAGGTCCTGACTCAGGACATAGCAGCGGCCTGTGATGTCACGGGACTCCTGATCAGTGTCCAGAAACAAACGTCTCTGGTAGCGATGAGCGCACGTCTGCAACGACAAGCCAGAGAAATCAGGTCTGAATACACCGGGCAAAGCAGATCGACAGACAACAAAACAATTGCATTCTTTGCAGGACTGATACAAAGTGTAATATGACGGATTTACGACAAATAACAATGAGCCTGGCAGTGCATACATAGAGAACATCCATAAAGTATTTCCATAGAGAACATACATAGAGAACATCCATAAAGTATTTCCATAGAGAACATACATAGAGAACATCCATAAAGTATTTCCATAGAGAACATACATAGAGAACATCCATAAAGTATTTCCATAGAGAATATACATAGAGAACATCCATAAAGTATATCCATAGAGAACATACATAGAGAACATCCATAGAGTATATCCATAGAGAACATACATAGAGAACATCCATGGAGTATATCCATAGAGAACATACATAGAGAACATACATAGAATATATCCATAGAGAACATCCATAGAGAACCTCCATAGAGTATATCCATAGACTATATCCATAGAGAACATCCAAAGAGAACATCCATAGAGTGTATATATAGAGAACATCCATAGAGTATCATAGAGAACATCCATAAAGTATATCCATAGAATATATCCATAGACTATATACATAGAGAACATCCATAGACTATATCCATAGAGAACATCCATAAAGTATATCCATAAAATATATCCATAAAGTATATCCTCTGACACTAACTTACCACAATCTTCCCTCCAGGACCCTGGCTGTTCACTGTCACACCCATCCACTGGTTCTCCTTGCTTTCAACTCTCACATCCTCTGTGGAAAATGATCAACATCAGGATGTTATGTTCGTCCTTCTTTCAGATAGAATGAGACAATGACGGTAAATTGACAAAGCAGAAGTTGTGAGGGCAGAGGAATTGAACAGGCATAGCCCCTCACCTTCATTGTCAAAGTCAATGCGTTCACAGTCATCAGATTCTGTGGTGATGTCACAACTGTACAGGCCTCCGGTTATGTTCGCTCTCTGATTGGCCAGCGCTTTGGCCCTTGGTGCTCCAATCAACAGTCTTAAAAAAAATATCACAGTGAATCTTTAAATATATTTGCTGCCTATAGAAGAATGTCCTGTGACCATAATAATAGTCACAGATAATTGGTAATCCTATAGGCTGTTGCAGCTGTCATATTGAATAATTCATACTGAACATTTACAGATGGGATTTCAGGCAGTGGGTTAGTAAGTATGGTAAACTATCCACAACTTGTCGTTTATTACCCAACCTGCCAGAAATCACCACACTGTTTCAGATTTTTCAAGAAACTCTTTTAACACAACAATTAATATGACCTATTAGTATTTAAAATGGCTGCCAGTTGTTGTTCTCTAAATAAAATATATTGGTGTGCTTAGAGAGAAACACAACATTTGATTATATGCACTGTATCTGTAGTGCAGTACACTGAGCAGGAGATGTAGAAACAGTAAAGCGGCCAATCTAATTGGGATGATATTTAATATCGTAATGCAATATGCAAATGTGGTAACACACATGCTTACTGAAAAACACATCTATATCACTCTGAGCCACTTAGGGACGTGTTGGGAACATCTTAGTGTTGAAATCATTTGCACAGCATCTCGGTTGATTTTTAGGCACAATTCCTTCCTGACGCATATTGAAATTAAATAATATATTAGGAGGGCTTTTCATAATGGGCTGCTGCACTCCAGGAAATGAAAATGTGTTGCTGTTCGACTACAATATAGACGGGTGCCCACCCTGTTGAGCTACTGCCGTGAGCGAGAAACATAATAGCAGGACATCTCTCTGGGTCAAAATGTTCAGCCTGCACCTGAAGCCTAGGCAAACAAAAACGGAAAAACTGGATAAGATGTATCGGTCTGAGAACGACTTATGTTATAAAGATGAAATAGTACTTTTAGGGAAACATTGTATATCTTGTTGAAAGTGATTGTATATCTTGTTGATGTTATATGTTATACCGCCCAATGGGAGCCAGTGGAGAACAGATATGTACTGTTCAAGGCTAATAGTGAACCACAGTGTGAACACTTTGAAATCTTTGTGGGGATTTCCACAAAGGGACACCTCTCCGACCTCCAACTCCACATCGACATGATTCCACAAGCACTTCCTTAAGACGTTTGATTCCCTGGATATTATAACGTCACAGACCTTCCTCTACCAAACAAGGACTTACAATAAGGGAAGATGATCAAAGACCGAATTCTGTCCCATTCCCATTATTTGAAGCCAGTGAAATGCAAATAGGATTTCACCCACGCTAAACACATACCCTTCTCTCTCAGTGCAGCTGAGTGAATTCAACGATAGAATGTAAATAAATGGAGTTCATAAAATCTCAAGTGATTCTGTTGTTACTCTTTTACATGACACTCACTTAACCCTGAAGGAAACTGCAACATTTCTGCAATGATAGTAACACCATGAGGAGAATCTGTGTTTGTACTAAAGGTTTATCACCAGGGCATGGATAGTTGTAGAATTTGACAAGTCCCTGAAGTTTAACATTGACATTTACATGCAACCCTGCTGTCTTTACCTCCAAAGTCTGGTGCACACATGAAAACAAGCTGCTCATTTCTAAAATAGGAAGCACATTATCCTTTGGCTTTTGGACAAGGGCCCATCATTCTGTGGAATCTGTTGTATAGTGATCTAGATACACTAATATGGAACTTAACAATTAGACACAGCCCCAAAAGCAAAAGTACCTTGGTTGAAGAGAACTTTATTAAAATGGCCAGGATAATATACTTTAGGAAAAAAATCATGAAAATGTCTTTTACAGAAAGCACAGGTATCATCAAATCAGGATGAGAAAGCTACATAAAGAGCCAGCATATCCCTCTATGACATATCCCTCTATGACATATCCCTCTATGACATATCCCTCTATGACATGTCCCTCTATGACATATCCCTCTATGACATATCCCTCTATGACATATCCCTCTATGACATATCCCTCTTTGACATATCCCTCTATGACATATCCCTCTATGACATATCCCTCTATGACATATCCCTCGATGACATATCCCTCTATGACATATCCCTCTATGACATATCCCTCTATGACATATCCCTCTTTGACATATCCCTCTATGACATATCCCTCTTTGACATATCCCTCTATGAAATATCACTGTCGGCAAGACAAAAAGACCTGCACTGAAGACAACGCGGCTACAGTGTAACAACGTGTCAGGGCAATTGTTGGCCAGTCTAAATGTGAATAGAAGTGTCTCAAATGTGGATGCATCGTGCGGCCCGGTTGACCTATGACCACAGATCTCGTGTGTTGCCTCCCACACATCTGTACACTGAGATTCCGGACTACCTGCAGCTGTTCCAACTGGGGCAGTTTACCACACCAACACTTGACACTTGCTTGGACTTGGCCAGTTATAGCAGCCAGGCCTTTATGAGAATAAGAGGGCTGATCGACAGCCGCTGCCAATAAGATTTAAGCGGGCTGGATTTACTCATCGGTCCTGCTCTGCTGAAATCTCAGATAGGAACAAAGCCCTTATTATGTATGGTTCAATTTTAAACACTAGAAAAAAAATGGCAAAAATGCTACAAGCGATATATCGGGTTACATGAGCACAGATGGGCAGACATGTACAATCAGATGGCCTTTTCTCTGGTTTCACTGAGGGGATATCCTAACTACATCACCGACCTACAGAGTACGTATCCAATTCATTGTTTCCAAGAGGATGCATTAACACGTTGAATATAACACATGGAAAAAGGTGAATCTCTGATTATCACTTCCACTACACAGGAAACCATGTGAATAGAAGGAAGGAAAAGGCTTCAGTGTGCTTGACTCAAAACAGTGCATTCAAGACATCCATTGGGGGGTTGCAAAGAAGCACTCTACACGGCTATTGTTCACCGTTTTCATGTAAGATGGGCTTTGTTAACAAAACACCACTGATTGTTACTTCCTTGTGAGACAATTTGCAAAAACACCAAAGGGCTTGATATTTGTCTGAGGTAAAATACATTTTACACACTCAACGCTTGACACAGATGTTTATCTACCTGGGGGAAGAAGGAAGAAAGTAATGACTTTGATTGAGTTGAGATCTGATAGTGAGGATATTAGTTTGTTTTATAGCCATGCTTGCTTTTCCTATTTGTCCCGCTCGCCTCTAAAGAATACTGTAAAATATAAAGAATAGAGGTTCCAGTTCACAATGTTGTATGAACGTAATTGTGACAGATTTGTGGGGTCATGAACAGTGGAATGTTAATACATTTCACAAATATTAGGATTGACAAAATGTGTTTCCTGAACTGTGCAATGAGCAAGCTGGTTAATCAGCACCACAGATTTGTGTTAGCCAGGGCTGCACATTAACTATGTGTGTGCTCAGCTCAGCTTTCACTTGGTTTTCTCATTATCTAAGGTCACAGGAGTATTTATTTGGGAAATCACAGTTAGTGATTACCAGAAACATTGCTTCCCAGCTCAGCAATATGCTTAAAATGGATACAATGTTTCAAGAAAAGCATTTTTAGAAACAAACTAAAGAGAAGAACCCAACAAGTAACAGGTTAATCTATTTCTTATAGAGGTTTTCTTAGACCTGATAAAGCCACGTTAGCCTTCGGGGAAGTGTGACCAGGTCTATAAACAATTGTTCAGTAATTCTCCAAACACTGACTTTTGTTCTACTTATTTTATTGTTCACATGGGGGATCAGATCGGAAATGTTTGCACTCACTACTGTAAGTCACCTTGGATAAGAGCCGAGCTTAACAAAATGTCAAATGTAGTTACTGTTCTGTTACCACCAGTTGCCATCTTTACTTAGTAAATCTGATGTTTACATGTGAACAGATGGTAACTTTACTTAGTAAATCTGATGTTAAAGTGTGAACAGGTGTCAGCTTTACTAAGTAAAGCTGATGCCAAAGTGTGTGGCCTCAGAACAAAAGGACTGGAGCACCTCTATCATTGCTAATAAATAAGAGCTTCCTTCCCAACACATGGTTTTTTAACCGCCATTTAAAGCTTTACTGGGACAGCCAACTGCCCGACTCCTGAGAAACACAAGGCTTTTGTTTGTCCTGCATTTATAAACATGTATAATAAAAAAAATGTTTCAGACTGCTTCTTTGGACTAGACATGCATCAGCAATGTTCTCTTACTCGTCTTTGGCCAATCAAATCATCCCGAAGTTGCTGTAAATGACGTAACCATTCATATTTAAGTCGGTTGATATCGATCGCTCAACCAAAAAATCTGTATCAACGAGTGTTAATACTAACACCAATTCCGAAGAAGTCCAGATTGAATTCATCGATGAAGAACCTAATCAACAGTTGTCAGTAACAGAAGGGTCAGTCTGGTAGATGTAATGAGCTCTGTCTTGAGTGTTGGTATCAGGACACTCCAGACAGAGCCCTGGTATCCTCAACGTGCTGCAGCAAGTGGCCAGTGCCCTCTGGCTGCCTTTTCATCTGTGCTGCCTTATTGGATTTCAGCTCAGCCTGACTTTGAGGAGACTATCGATGTGACAGGGCTTTGACAAAAAAAACACAGGGCAACAGAGACACATCCCCGCGCTGAACTCTGGACCGTATCTGGAACACACACCTGTGGGGTGTGGTTTGGTCTGTCGGTTCATCGAGCTCACCCCTAAAACCTCTCTGGCACCATGGGTCGCCTAAAGGTCACGCAGGTTCCGAATGGATAGGCTATTGTTATCTGACGATCGTTGATTTAATTCCTAAACTTCAATACAGCAATCATTTGGAAAAATCTGACTTAAACAGCAAACTGTTTGAATTACCCATTGGGGACTGCACACTTAGAGCTGTGTGACAGTTTATGAATCCTGAAGTGTTCTGCTTGGACAACTGCCCTCAGCACTAGTGGTCAAAAACAATGATTCACCTTGACTCACGTAACCCTCATTTACTCCCAATGTTGTTGGGAAAACATCCGTTCTTCGATCACTCTTCTTTTCAGCTCAGCACAATTATCTGGGCATAAATTACAGTATACAGTTGTCTTCATAACCATGTCCGCTACTGCTAGCTATGCAGTGCTGCTTGTTGGAGATTTGCTACCAACAGTGTTGATTCACCATCAGAAGATACTGTCACATCTGAAATTGCTTGACTGTATATATATTTATGTTTCGACCGCGGTCATTTTGGCATGTGCTACAATTCGTACAATTAGTTAAAATGTTGTTGAATACAACCTTTTTATGGGGCTGAACACAACATATACGCATGTGATGACAATGTCATTGGTTCACAAAACCGTGTCTGTAGAGTGATTTGATTGGTCAGTGAGTATTTATAGATGTAGCAGTGTCACCACGTAAGATAATATTCTATTGAGGACAAAGTCAGTAGTTGTTTATTTAATTAAAAGTGCCTTAAGATGCTACTATTAAACCCTGGGGCAATAACAATAAGTCAAAGAGATCTTCAGTCAGATCCATTTTAAGATGAGGAGCAAAGCAAGCTCAGAAGGGGTGGTCCTGATCGGTCCCTGGATGGAATACCAGATCCTGTTGGAAGTGCTGTTAAGGGGCCAAGAGGAGTATCTCTCTGCCCTAATCAGAAGATCAAATTCCAATGCCCCAGGGCATTGAAGGGGACATTGCTGTTTATAGGGGGCCATCTTTCAAACGGGACATTAAACAGGTGTCCAACTCTCTGTTGTCAATAACGGTCCCATGGCGTTTGAAGTCAGAGTCAAACTTTTTTTAAATATTCTCATCTCATAATATGTACTATATGTATGTTCATTGCTGAGGTATGTCAGCCAAATGACAAAAATGTAGAAGCATTTGACCACTTGGCACAGACAAGGGCAAGTTATTATTAATATTTAAAAAATATGAGTGGAGTTAACTTAAATTGTCTACTAGGTCTACTGTAGGCATAGATGCTTCTGATAACCCTATTGTTTTCACTTGTTACTGTCAGTGCAGTTTTCCTATTCATATTCAGAGGCCCCCTAACTCAACCTCTCACTGGGGGACAGATTCACTTTCTTTTGAACAAATTCAAATAACATGCATGATTTCTCCAGTGACAAAGCTCGTTACCACTGGTTTGCCATTGTTAACTTGAAGCAGGGTCCCTGTTAAAGGGCATTCTGAAACACACAATGACTGGCCCCACGCACCACTGAATATCAATTCGTATTGTGGACCCAGTACCATCATTCAACATGTGAATCACCACAACGATGGCAGAATGTGTGAACGTCTTTTAATACGAATTAAACATATTTAGAAATGGGATTAACATATTTAGAAATGTCTTTATAACTCCAAAAAGTGATTATAAAAAAGATAATAATACAAGATAATACATCTTCAAAATTAAACAGTTTTTAAAGTTTTTACTGATATAGATTTGTAATAATAAGACTTAATAAGAATTATTCCCTTCGGAGTGAATAAAACAGTCACATAGGAATCTGTCCAAGAACCTGCTAACATGTGTCAAGTGATGCACGCACAAAGAAAATATATAAAATAAATAACACCAAGAAATGATCATGCAAATGAAGACCCGCAGAAACTATAATCGAAACATTTTAATAAATGCAGAAGCACTAGAGCGTCTACCATTGCGACAAAAATAAAACCACTTACATTCTCTTATCTGACGGATAAAGTTGCCGATGCATGGCTAGAGAGAATCCGAATAAACTGCCCGGTTCTCCGTCCTTCCTCACAATATTCAAAGTATCCAAATTGAAGGCTGATATGTGGCTCCATTCGAGGAAAGAAATGAGTACCACCAGAACGAGCCGATATGTTCTCCGGAGCACCATTGTGATAGGATCTACTGGTGCCACTACTCCACAGTTGTGCCGGTGGCTCCACGTTCCACAGCTCCAAATGCTTTGCTGAATGCTGCGGCTGTTTCCCCGGGTTACGGATTACTACCGCATTTATCCACGCCCCCTAGTCGTCTCTGAAACGTCACCACATTGGTTGCTTGACCTGGCTATGCTATACCATTCAGTGGTGGTTATTTATTGTTTTTTTTGTTTTTTACTGTTCTTTTTTTGTATTATTCTGTATAAAATATGTGTGGTGTGATTACATGTTATTCAAAAGACAATGCAGACAATATTGACTTGAAACTGTGTGGAAACTGCTGTGGGCTGAGAGTCCCATAAGGGCGGTGCATATTGACCCTGCCTGGGTAGGGGGAGGCATCACGTGCAGGGATTTCCTTGAATCATCATGCTCATTAGCAAATTTTCCAACACAGTGATTCCGAAATCCTCTTGGTCAAGCCAGCAGTGTGAATAGAATCAGCAATGATGGGGGTTTAGTATAGGAGGATATACTGATCATCCACTCGCTAAAGTGTAGGTCAAAATACTACAATGAGGCAAAGTTTAAATGTCTAATGACTGCTAAGTAGTTGCATGCAATGTATAGGTAAATATGTATTTGTACAAATTAAGTTGAGGAACTATAGTCAAAAGATATCAATGTGTCATAGGACAGGGTACGAATGTTGGACTGTACAGAGGTGCTTCTGCACACAATTACAGTTATTTTGGGAAACACATGGACAAGTCATCTGTGCAGCTAATCAGTTAGACATTATGCCAAATCTAGGCAGACAAAGACATATAGGTGGGACACTGGCACTGAAGCCTTTGGTGTTTTTCTAGCAGTAAGGAATTGAGGTAATCACATTCAGGCTTCATGAAGCGACAGGGTCAGGGAATGAGTTGTGTCACAACAGTTCACCAAGTTCTCTTCATCATTTTATGAATGTTTTTCTGGGAGACAACCATGAGTAGGACAGGCTCCGGATCGTTCATCCATAAAATGGGGCATCTGAAATATAAATGAGCGTTCAGCCTGATCACACCTGGTGAATACAGTTCATAAATGAATAATGACTCTTAAATAAAAAGGGCCTCTGCATTCTCAAATGCAGACAAGAGATTGAGCAAGTGGCACCCATCCGCTCTGTACTAACTAGAAGAACAAAACATAGACAGCTATACTCCGCTATCTTCCCGAGACACATTGGGAACAGAAAACAATTGAACGAGTCAGAGCCACTATGAGGGCAGAGCAGTAGCAAGTGACTGTGTGTCACTGAGGACATCCAACGGGGAGTGTGCCCACGGCCTTGTCAGAGAAACTGCAGGGCAACCCTGTGAATTTCACTCTTGTTAAGACACTGACAAATGAAAAAGGGGAATTTCAAAGGCATGACTAGAATTTGTGGGCATGACACACAACAAAAGGTTGTTGACAAGTATATTATAGGCTTAGGGATTTTTTTTTTTTAAATCTATGTTCAGATGTCATATTTCATACCCTTGGTTTGAACATACGGAATAGTACATTTCCACACATGGGATTAACGTAACGTGTACTACGTTTATCACACGAACAGGTTGTCAAACACACTATGCCATGGTTTTTAAACATACTCCTTTTGATTTCAATTCCAATGTTGTGGTTATTCAGTATGCTGCTTTATTGGCTCGGAATAACTATTAAAAAGATTCAGTTTTCAAGGTTTGTTCTTGGTAAATAAAGGGGAAATTAATACAAAGTGTGCTAATGTTGCTAGAATGTTGAAATTATGTTGCCAGTGGTATAACTCATTCAGAGAATATGCTTGTTTTCCTCAGCCGTTAAGACATTTTACAACTATCCTGAGCCCTATTCTCACAGCAGAAAAAGAGAAAAAGACAATGTGGGCATTGTAGAGACCTCAAAGATAAGCCTGCCCCCATTTAAACTGTGCAAAGACTATTCAGAAAAGAGAGAGAGAAAGAGTGAGGGTGAACTAGAAAGACAGAGGCTAACAGATTTTTTCCTACTTTCTGAAAATGACCAAAAGTTTAGGAGGTACCAATGGCAGGTCATTTAAATAGCTGCATTTCTGGCTCGACCAAAGATGTGTGAGAACTTAAGACTTGGGGTTATAGAGATCACAAGACCAAGGGAGACAAGAAGGAGGTCTCTAGATGTACTCCAGTTGTTTCATTTGGATGAAAGAAAATTATACAATTTATGTTTGTCTGTAGCATTATGCACACAATTCACTCTACTAAAAGATTAAACGTCGATGTATGGTATATAATTGTATAGATGTGGAGATTTCAAACAACAATCTTGACAAAAATGCATCTGATATGAAGTGGTATCTTCATTCCTCTCAAACACACAGGTATGCAACTGACATAATGGTGACACCCTTCTAATTATTAGTTAGTTATTAACGGTGTGTACAGCATTCGGTAAATGTGTTTCCAGGATAGGACCAACATGTGTGTTAGTATACAATTTGGTAAAACGGTGCTTACACGGCTGTCCGTGTGTATCGACCACTGTCGATAGTTACTCACCACCGATGACCGGGAGCACCCCACAAGCCTTGCAGAAAATCTCTGACCCAGTCGCTAAGCCATGATATTTTGGCTCTTGTCAACGTCGCTCTTGTCTTTACTCCTGCCCATTTCTTCTTCCTCCAACACGTTGAGTACCAGAACTTAGGGTTCACCTTACATCGAATCTACCCAGACAGACAGTGGTCTGTGAGTGGTCGTAACGTGTTAGCTCATCAGTGTATACCACAGCTATCAGACAATCAGCTGATATTAAACATTATTTATCTGCATTCTCATTGACAATTCTTTAAATGTGATTGCAAATGAGCGTATTGTCCATAGAATGGCTTCTCCTGTTGGTTTATTTTCTGTTGACTACACTACATTAGTGATCATGATTGAAAACCTTAACGTAGATAATTGGTGATTATATTAATCATTAAGGCACTGTCTGGAAGGTTAGCGAGGGTTTATGCTGGACAAACCAAACAACCTTGGGTAGGTGTGTCTCGTCACTACTTCTCCTGACGTAAATATTAAAGACGAGGTGATGTTTAAATGAGTCGCTCCTTAATTTGGAAATGCAGTATCAGTAAGTAATATAGCTATCTAGTATTGCATACTACCATCTTCAGTCAGTGAGGGCATTAACAAACCACAACATATCAATATAAAATGTTCAAAATCAGGGGGATTGATGGTTTGAAATGCTTTATATTACAATATAGAACAATTCAGCTTCTGCTTTATGTGCCAGTGTACAGCATTTGGATTTGTTTAATGGATGTTTAAATAAGGGTCATAAAGTCAACAGCCCCAGGTATGAAGTGTTTGTTCTCATTGTCAAACTAGCATGAAAATGAAAAGGAAATTAAAAAGATAAAAAGATCTTAAAATACGCCAGTGGGAAAATACTCCTAATGTTCATTATTATGGGGATCATTGAGATGATGTAAAGATCAGGGCCAGCCAGAGCTTTCATGTCCACCATAGCCCTGGGTGGGTGTGTAATAGAAGCTCTCAGAAGAAGTCCGTTTGTTATGCCAGATTGTCTCAGGTCAGTGGCACAGGTAACCGAAGAGATGTTGCAGATTGAGGAAGGTCACGGCTGGGTCTCCACAGTTGGGAGAGTCTTTATTCTGAGGTTCACCTTACCATTTGAGTAATTTGTAAGAGGATTTTGGGGTATATTTCGTCCAAAGAAAACAAGGCATGTACCATCATGTCCCATGCTAAGGAAGTGTTACAATTATTTGTTTAATAACTTTGTATCTTAAAACTATCGGCCCTCAATGCAAGAGTTGACTGCAAGTAAACTCAGACTGCAAGTACAAACTGCCATAACATTCTTATCAAAATGGCTGATACATCTCAATGGCATATTAAAGCAAATATGCATGTCATACCACACTTGTTACTGTCATTCAGAGGCAATGCTTTTTACCAGATGAGAGGAAGGATGTTTTAGCCTGATAGGGACCCATTTGTCGCTAAAACTGGCAAAGGTTGTTGGAAAATAACTGCGCTGTTTCAGGGAACGTCATTGTCATACATTTTCCACAACGTTCATTAAATAGAATAGAATAACACTTTATTAATCCCCGAGGAGAATTTTTTGTGAATACAAATGATATTCATTGAGATCCATCTTTATTTTTTATTTAAATGACAAACATTTATAACTTCACATTTGTTTTGTGAACGGGTACCATTGCTTCGTTAAAGCACCGGCATAACACACTCGTTTGGATCCGGCTGACCTGTAATCAATGCTGCTGTTCAGATTGGAGCGCGACCACCTGAAGTCACACTGGGGTGAAATCGATGCTGGCTGGAAGAGGAAACCAAAGTCAACACAAGTTATCGGACTGTGTCCAATGAGCATAGCCTGGCGTGGCACTCATCAAGGCATTTAGACAACTGCCGCGGCACCCACCCACCCCCCACCCCCTCCCCGGTCTGACAATCCTGGACTGGTCACTGCAATGCTATGCGGTGACAGATGCAACGTTAGACCATTAGGGTGGTCAGAACTGCTTAGTCATTACCACTCCATCTGTCCCTCTCATTTATTACACACTAGCCTATTGTCATACTGTAATTCACTTCTCAACATAAGGAAGTGGGAACTTGGTGAAGCACACAGGGGATTTTGTGGTATTGTCATTCATGACCTGTGTTCCTGTAGCTAGTTGAGCATGTTTCTTTAGATAGCTTTGTTGTTGGTCGAATGCCCACATGGGACACGTATCCATTTTAAGAATGGAAAGTGTCTGCTAGTTGACTAAAATGTACAACGCAAACTGTAATCCATTTAAACTTGGATGCTTTTATAATCTACTTTGTGTTGCTCTAATAAATCACCCTTTTTGCGCATTGGAATGTATGTAAAGGCTTCACCATCACATGATTTCAGGTCAGTAGGCTTTCACACAGGATTCTGTTACATGTTTGTTTATAAAGATATTTGGGTCACTTGCTTATCAGATTATTTAGCCTTTTGAAAACATTTCCTGGGCAGACGTATTATGCTTCTGTTTGTATATGTTCGAATAGAAAGTTTAATTGTGCCTGATTATTTCAATGAGGGAAATCAACAGTCAACTAAGACCAAATGACTGTAAATAAATGCAGCTCAAATCTCTATTCAACACTTGCAAACAATGATTTTTCAAATGTTCCAACAGATAAATAAACAAAGAATATGAAACCCAAGAGAACCCCTAAAATTAGCCTGTTATCAAGGTAATCAATGTTTTTGTCACAGCAATATTTTACCACATGCTGTCACAGCAATATAAACTGTAGCACACAGAGCCTGTCCCGGTGTACACTCCCAGTGTCCTGATGCCTGGTTAGTGAGCGAGGTAGATGCTGAAAGTTTCAATGAGAGAGAGAGAGCTCTGGTCGGTGAGTGTGTCGCAGTGGCTGTGTGATATGCGCTGTTAAATCCCACAGTGTGAAAGGGAGAGCGACTGATCTGCTCCTGTTGTGACAGTGGCACAGCCCTTTGTGGAGAGACCCCTGGCAGTAAATCTACTCCGGCCCCCCACACAAAAGACTGCCTCTGTTTATGACTCCTGGGAGGGGGTGCCTCTGAATAAACAATAACGGGGGTGGGACCTCACAGACCTTTCTGCATTCTTTCTCAGGCAGGTCCGGCAGATGACACAGGGAATTCTGGGGGACTCCCTGAATTGTCTCTCTGCAAACTTCAGTATTGACTTTCCCTCAGGTTGTTCTGGCATTTTAATGCTTGAATTAGGCAAGTTGCTAATTGTCATAATGTACAATATACACTGATGAGGCAAAACATTATGACCACTCAGATTTGAGGTTAATATCGTCGAGCCTCTCCTAACAAGGGCACATGTCAAGGTCTGGGTAGATTATCTAGTATGCGAACAATCAGTACGTGTGGTCAACGTGTTGGATGCAAGAGAAATGGGTAGGAGTAAAGACCTCCGTGACTTTGATCAGAGCCAAAATGTTATGGGAAGGCAACTGGGTCAGAGAATCTCTAAAACAGCAAGGCTTGTGCATTCATGTGGGTGTCAATTTGACACGGACCTTAACATCGTTGCAGACCAGGTACACCCCTTCATGCCATGGGTTCATGGCATGGGTATTCCCTGATGGCAGTGGCCTCATTCAGCAAGACAATGTGCCCTGCCACACTGCACATACTGTTCAGGAATAGGTTGTGGAACATGATGAAGGTGTTGCCCTGGCCTCAATCCGGTTGTGCATCTGTGGAATGTTCTGGACCAACAGGTCAGAACCAGAGTGGCTCTACCTTGCAGATAACAGGACTTACAGAGCCAGGTACCACAGGACACCTTCACGGGTCTTGTAATTCAAAAGTCCATGGCTCTGCTACTCAATGCTGTTTTGGTGGCATGCTGAGGACCAACATCAAATAACGCAGGTAGTCATAATGTTTCGGCACACCATTGTACGGCATTGTAAAACATATGGTTATGCTGGCCAGTGGCCACTGCAAAGTTGAATTTATTACTACAATGTAAACAAGTGCAACCTGCAAATACAATTAATTTAAAAATAAATAACCAATGAAAAATTATCAACTGTGACAGTATCTTCTGATGAACTCCAGCATTTCCTCGAAACAGATAACCTAATAAATAGTGTTTAAGTGAGGACTTCCTTCCTGCAGTTTATCGTCAACTGCCACTTGCTCATTGAGGCCATTATTGTGAAAATACACTGTCATCTGGAAAAAGCCAGCATGATTAATTAATACCGGCTCAATAGCCAAGGCTGGCTCAGATGTGAACCTCCAAGTATTCCTGCATCAGCCAGAGACACTTTAATGACCCCAGGGAATGGCCTACCAGAGAGCTGAGTCGAGGACGTTACAAACAGAAAGAGTATTACGGAAAATATCACTATCATGGCATAGATTCATGTTAGTATTTTTACCATATGACTGAAAGAACTATTATTGACTAATCAACAAATCAATACGTCATTTTCGTGTCTTATAACAACGGTAAAAATAAGTCACTACTAGACATTGACCACATATCCAATGCTTAAACATGACTAAGAGATGACTAACGCCCTGTTGCTGGAAATGGACAGCTGCCTGTCTTTCAGTAAGTGAAGTCACTCGTAGTCAACATTAACTGCCTTGCTGTGAAAAATCTGAATTTTTGTCTTATACAGAATGCCTCACCCTGTGGTAGATTGCTCCATCCCAGTAAGAGACTGAAGTCTTGTAGCATCTCGCTGGCTCAGTAGATTTATGAGAGCTTAGGATTGTGAGGGTTTGTTAGGAGCAGCTAACTCCCTGCTACCACAGTTGGGTGGCCCACACATGATTGGCCTCATAGTGCATTACAGTGGAAGTCATACGCTCCACTTTCTCCGGTATTATCATGAGCTACATGAACAGGACACTGTAGAACTGCAAACTCCACCACGGGTTTTACCATGTTGACGCAGTCAACAGTAACAACTTTCTCTTTAGTTGAATAACCCTGACATCCAAAAATCATTCACATGTTTTCTGTAATTTCAGACCCCACGACAACTCATAGAACAACGACAAGTAACCAAAACCCAGCAGCTAAATAAGTCTTCACCCCCTTCTTCCATGGCCAACCCTGTGCATTAAGAGAGGAATGGCTGCTTTTGTATCAGATGTTAGACCAGCAAACAGTATTTGTTGCCCTGGATACCTGGAATTCCAAACAAGGTGGACAACAACATTCGGACCAAGGGTCAGGTTTCCTACGCCCGGGGGTCACATGGTTTATTAACATTTAGTACATTAATACAACCCTAAGAAAAATATTCTAATGTCTGAACGTTTGCACACCGTCTGGGTCTGTTGACACCATGGAACATTATGTGTTATGGTGATTTCCAGTTATCTCCTGATTAAATCTGTCATCTTTCGAGCTCTGGATCTTTTGACCTTCTCCATTTGTCAGCAACCTAATTAATTGTGTGTCATGATTCTGTACGGATGACTGATTGCCCTTGTTAAAACCTCTCGGCACTTAGCTGCTTTAATGAGTGGTTGTACAGTCAGCGCCCCCATCCCCCTAGCCACTAGTCAGCCTGCTGCTGGTGTCTAATGAATAATTTCATACCACTTAACTATACAAAATGACCACAGGTGAGACATATGTGGCACCTCTTCTTTCTCTAATATACATCTTTTGCTTAAATCTACACACTGCCCTTCGGTCCAGTCATCAAAAAAAATGTGCGTATGTTCTTCTTTCTGGTCAGTGTCAATATGGCAAAACATGAATACATGGGTACAGATCCTGAACCAGTGTAATCTTCCTTCTGCCAGCCAAATGTTTAATTGTATTTCTTTGCCCGGAACAGCTTAATGGCCATTCCAGGCGATGGAGATTGAAGTATATCTTTATTACTTCAGAAGTGGTATCTGGCTTCAGGTCAAATATGACATTACAGAAAAACATAGCACATCACTCTACATCCTCACATCTTAGTCTTATGTCTTGCGGTGGGAATAGCACAATATAGCATGATGACGGACAGCTAAGAAAGATGTGTGGCTAAGTGATAGCATGGTGGAATGCATTTCCCTGCAGCTCAATAAGCCGCCAGGAGATTAATTACCTCTGGGGTCTGAGGTGTGATCACATTAGAAGTGCTCAGAGATTGAAGCGTTCTGTTCAACTCTGGGTCAGTTGGGATGACATCATGCCAAGCCATCGTTTCTCAGGCGGTGCTGGTTCAAAACAGGTTGCATCACAACTTGGGGCACAGAAACATGGGGTATGAATTGTCAGGCAGAATGTGCAGACCGATTTGTCAAAATCGTTAGCGGGCATCTTGAGATCCCGCTGTGGTATCCATGCCAGCTAATATTGAAGTTAAACTGAAACATATTCGAAATAAGTTTACATGAGATGAAAACAAGAAATGGCAAGCTGCGTTTGGTTCTTTATTGAGGCTCTACAGTCAACAAGCTGGGAGCAGATATGTCAGGAATCTGTTGTTGTGGACAGTAAAGGTTACATGAAGCCAGAGAGAGAGGATATGAGTGGGTAGGCACAGAGCTAACTAGTAGAATCTTCCTAACTCTATGGGAATAAAATGTGTTCTCTCTAGTAGGGAATGCATGTGAAACCTTGGTTTTACATTGTTGATCCAGATTGTGTGCACTGTGTATTAAAACAATGGACAGACTGAGAGAAATGCACAAAAATATCACCATGTTATCATTATAGTCATGAAAATAGACGATAGCCGCGCTCTGCGACCTTATCTGTCCTTGTTGTGTCTTCGCCAGGATTAGGAAGAAATTGATGAAGTTAAAATAACTAGAGGATAAAAAAGAATGACCCTGATTTATTTAGAAATGTACAATTTCAAAACAGACCAAACCCATCTCACATATTGTAATGTACAAATCTTTTTATTTAAAGATTGACAGTACGTATGTCAACACATAGTAACCCAATTTGCAACTGCCACGTAATCCAACGGTGAAGTGTAGATGGAGCGAGGTGCAGAGCCGGAGAAATCACGTTTGTGGTGGTTTTAATTCAAATAAAACAGCAACACAAACGGAACTTGAACCTAACCAGGGACCTTAAATAGCCCACTGATTAACTAACCTATGCCCGGTGCTTAGCTAAACCCAAAACAGATGTGCTTCTAATTAACATGATACACAGAAATGCTCTCCCCTAAACACCCTGTGACCACACAGCTCACCCATTCGTGACAGCAACATCTGACAGAAATGTCAGTAGCCAAAAGTATCCTAAAAACCCAACCACCTAAACTATTGCAATTATGACCAAGATCCTTAATAATGTTTAAAAAAAAACAGATCTCTGGCAGCAGTCAGGACGTGGTGAGTCATATTTGTTCTACAAGGCACCTGCTTCTTGTCTCCCAACATTATCTTCATTTCAGTAAGCACTGAGCAGATCTAGAGAAATACACTATGCCAGAGAAGGAAAAGACAGACAGCAAAATCAATGAACTCAATACAACCAGGACCTTACAGTCCAGAACTATTGATGTGCAATGATCTCTGAGCATGAACAATCTGGGTGGTAAATGTTGAGTCAAAAATTCTCCATAGCGGTAGAGCCCGAGAACCACACATCTTTAATGTACAAGTGAGAATATTAGCAGTGTTGCCATCCACTGTGCCACAGGCTAAAACCACACTTAGATTGTATCACATCTGTGTGAAATACCACCATACCAAAGTCTGCAAACAAAGCCTCCTGCATTTCCAGTGGTTATCTGCTCCTAAACTGTTTCCAACAGTACTCATGTTAACCATGCAAGCATTTGGACCCGGTTCCCTGTTAACCAGCGAAAAAGATTTATGCCCAATAAGCCGATCTACTCTAGGGGGCGCTCTAATTGAACACACACAAGGTTCACACCTCCGCACTGAGCCAAGCAGAAGAGCAGTGATGACTGTTGTCTTTCCCTGTCACTCCAACAGAGAGTACAATGAATGTCCTGGCAGAAAAACACATTGGCTGTCTTTGGCTTTGTTGAGTCACAGCCGCTAACATGTCAATAACCAAACGGTATGGAGTTTAAAGGAATGTAAGAACCACACGTAACAATGGTTTAAAGTAAGGATGCAGCAATGCATCGGCAGTACATCGGTATCGGCAAACAGTCCCTGACACAAAAGGGGGAATAAATAACAACAAAAGCAAAATAAGAATAATTTTTAAAACATCGGCATCTGCCCAGAATTTCCCAATCGCTGCATCCCTAGTTTAAAGGCCTCATGTCTCAATAGTATGTTCGCTAGATGTTTGTGTATTTCCAGAACTTGGACAGTATCCAAAAAATAACCACTGATAAGGATACAGATCAAGGTCAAGGCTTCTTCTGTAACTACAAGGGTGCAGCTTATTTTGGCCTTGGTTGAACTATCAGGTTGTTGCTGGTTGAGTGCAGCGAGACTGTGGCCATCCTTAATAGGCTGTGACAGGCAGCCCTGAACAGTTCAGCCTGGGAATGAAGCGCAGGTCCCTGGAAACAATGGGTAGATATATCCCCTCATTATGTGTGGAAGAAGGACCCCAAGCCGTGTGGCTCAGCTAGTTTGACAGGGAAACTTCCAACTGACCATGTTGACAACAACAGATGGCCAGTCAGAGTTAAACTTACAGATAGAGACCATGTATATATTTAAATATATATACATAGTAATATAATTCATATGGTTAATATTAGTAATAGGAATGATAACAGTGTTTCATTATGATGTAAGCAAGTGTTGTAATGTTTACTGTCATCAACAGATTTCCTTCTAATGTAAACTCAACAGAAAGAAGGTGTGGCTATTTTAAATGTCAAGTAATTCCTGAAATCCTAAAAGACAAATGATCTTAAAATAATTTAGAAGGCGTTCGAAAAATACGTTTTCTCAAATGCATTTTCAGAACAGCCCCCCTGTTGGGAATCCACCCCAGCAACCTGTCATGACAGGTGTCATACCCAGTTGTATAAAAATGGTTGTGTTTCGGGTTGAGGGACTGTTGATACAGATGAGGCCCATACGAGCTGCCACCTGGGCAAAGTCTGACATGAGTGCCAAAGAGTACGTGAGTGCTGACAACTGTTGCAATGTAGTATGCTTATAAACATATATTACTGTGTCTGCACAGTGGGAAGAATAGAGCGGCAATAGCCAAACATACACAGTGTATAGCCATAGGCTTTCTGTTATATGCACACACTTGTATCAGAATTACCTTTCATAAAATGCTAATTTTACCAGGCCTATTGGAATTTGCATCACAACCCGGCTGCAGTGAAACAGATGAACACTATGTTGCATGTGTTTGCTAAATGAGAGGATGCTGACCCCTAGGGGTCATGTAAGGACCACTCTGAACAAGCATAATGATTTGTTGCATTTCTGACTTTGCCTGCAGGTCTGCATTGCTTGCTCTGTGGAGTTTTGTGTGTAAGTAGAAGAACTTTGTGAGATGTATCGATCGATCGCTTAATTGAACACATACATGTAATGGATTAATGCTTCTGTTCCAATTCAAATAAAAGAAGTTGATTCCTGTCTTCATGCATCCATTCTAAACAAGAGAAGTTTATGATAGTATTTTGAGTTTCCTGCCTAAATAACTGCTGCAGCATTTGGGCATGTTGGGTGTTGTTGTCTCTGAAAGATCTACGGATCTTCTGAGACATGGAGTTCCCTTGATAACAAAATGATTTTTACTTTACAAATCACACTTTACCATAAAAGTGAACGAATGAGTTAACAGTTCACAGTCTTCCCCGGTATTGTACTTTGCCTAGTTTCTTAAATGTCACTTACCACGTGTCCCCAATGTCTTGACTATCCGTCAGGGGACTGAAAACGTTTACTTATAGAGGAGAACGATGAACGTTAATTTCATCAGATGCTCTTCAGGAGAACAGGACATTATTTTGCATAACTGAGATGTCTGGAACAATCTGAGAAACACAAAAATAATATTTGCATGAAAGTGAAACCATCGTACATACAATAGCAAAAACATATCTAGAAATGAGCTAAATGTTAAGAGCCAATTCGAGCCTTACAGACTGCTGCCACCTTGCGGTTAAAAAGGAAATGGTCGTGGCTCAAATAACTGCTTGAAAGCTTAAGATACGAACTTAATATTCCCTCCTCATTTTTATAATGGCAATAACTTACCATTGCTGCTCATGTAGTATCGGCTATATTATTTAAGATTACGGTCCAGTTTTGTCGATTACACTAACAGCGTAATTAATGATAGGAAATTTGACTTAGAGCCGTGTTTAACTGGAAGAGAAAAAGTCAAACTTGTAAAAGTTACGAAAAATACGAGATATTTGCTTAATAGTCATATAGTGCTCGAATTGGACGGGTAGGGGGGTAAAGGTTTGTCGGCCTCGCCTGGTACAGTACCTGGTGGGTCTACTCTGACTTTATATCTCCAGCATCCCCGGTTCAATGTAACCAACTCACATTATATGGTGGCTCCACATGAGGTCGCTAGGCGACCACCACGGTTCTAGAAGGCTACAATGTAACAGCACCCGAGCTCTAAATGTCAGGGAAGGGAAATACTCGTGCATGCGCATGTAAGTAGCGCAGTCATTGGTAGACAGTGGGTAAAGGTTTGAATTAAGCAATTTTGGAATTTACTTTAAACTGAGGATCGGTAGGGTTGTGCTTCCAGAATGATCCTAACAGCAATTATCTCTATAACAGATGAATACTTGACACATCTAAATATGATGATGCGTGTTGTTTAATGTATTTCTAAACCTACGCCGCAGGCGTGCGTTAGTGGGCCTACATGTTGTTGATTATAAACCTATGCAAAGTAAACGAGCGGCATAATAAAATGTATAGGCCTACTCTAAAATAGTGTTGTGTAGTAGGCAGACAGACACCCTGCACTCATTGGCTGCCGCAGATACACCAGCGCTGCCTCCCACGTGACACTGGATAAATGCCCGCCCGCTTGCATCCTAGGTAGCAGACAATCACAGGCCACTGTGAGGGACACACCTTTGTCGTTTTTGGTCGTTCACGGGGATGCCATTTTACACAAAAAAAAGTAATTTCGTGATTAATTAATCATTATTTGCAAATTGACTTCATCAATTTCATTGCTTCCGCAAACATTTGCCGTCACAACTTTTTGCCGATACAATGACGGAGGTTTTTGACAGTCTAAATACAGATATGCATTGTAACCAGATTACCTCGAACAGTTACCACAGCTTGCACAAGTCGCAGGAGTCTCCAACGCTGCCGGTATCTACGGCGACGGACAGCAGCTTTTACAACAGCCAACAGCCGGGCCACTGCGCGGGGTCCCCATATGGCCAACTCGGGACTTACCAGTACAACGGCAGTGCTATGGGCAGCGTTCAATACAATACCAAATCATACGACCTTGGTTTTAACTCCTCGTATGGGACCTACGGCTCCTATGGTTCGAGTTCTTCACCGACTCCCACGGATGCAGGTAAATAACGTTTCACTCTTTTCTTTTTCTCATTCACATTTTTATAGGTTAAGTGCTGTTGGGTCCACAGTGTTACACGTTTCCAATTATTGTTGTTACGTTTTTCTCAGAGAAAGACGAAAGTGAACCTGAAATCCGAATGGTGAACGGAAAACCAAAGAAGGTCAGAAAGCCTCGAACTATTTATTCAAGCTTCCAACTGGCCGCGCTTCAACGGAGATTCCAGAAGACCCAGTACCTGGCTTTACCCGAGCGGGCCGAGCTGGCAGCATCAATGGGCCTGACACAAACACAGGTTAGTGTAGTGCATCTCAAATGCACCCAGTTGCTTTTAAACCTATATTAATAGGTGAATATAAGAACCAGGCTTCTGGTACCCGCCTGACATGTACTGATATTTATCCAGAATTTGTTGTTTATGGTTGCCTTATAGACCTTGATGTGATGTGTTTTAAAATACGCGTTAGAACAATATAGTAACATTGTGTTTATTTTTAGGTGAAAATTTGGTTCCAGAACCGTCGCTCCAAGTTCAAGAAGTTGTGGAAAAGTGGAGAAATCCCCCCCGAACAACATGTGGCCTCCAGTGATTCTCCCCCCTGTAACTCTTCACCGGTCGCAGCTTGGGACTTTCCACAGAATCAAAGAATGAATAATGTAAACTCCAGTTTACCACAGAGCAGCAGCCCTCCAAATACGAGTGCACCTTCTTTCTTGGCCAATTATTCTTGGTACTCAGCAACGAACTCTGCAGCACATCTTCAGACTGGCCCGCTTGTCCAGCACCACCACAATGCCGGCTTGAGCGCCGGGACAATATTTTAATACAACTGACTCATACACGGAGGATACTGGTCGAACAGGAAAAAAGTTAATTCTATATTTTGACAGACCTAACTGAGTGAACTTTACTTTGGTCAACTTCACGTGTAGGTTCCAGGTGTCCGTGGGAATTCTGAATGTTATATCGTCTAGCCTACACACCGGCAAATTGTCAACTTTTCAGATTTTAACAGTTAGCCTATTTTTGTATTTATTTATTGTGTTTATTTTAATGGATAATATGTATAAATCAACCACTAATATCCAAAGCAATCAGAGTTGGATGCTTTTACGCGCGGGCGTTATACTTCTGCATCACTCGAAGTAAAAAATTGATTGCAAGATGTGAACAGCTGTCACATTATACGTAGCACAATTTTCAAATGTATCGTGCCTTTTGAAAATGACCTCAGTTTTGTTGAACGATATCAATGTTTTACATGTACACGGATGTCTAAAGGCCTATTCTTTATCAATATTTTCTTTTGTAAATATAAGGTAAGTTTGATAATTTGCCTGTGCATATCTCACCACATCATTTTGTTAGACTGCCTTGTCATTATTTTTGTATTGGGACAAATACCTTCTTATTCCTCGTAAGCTACTGATCGTCCCATATTTGAGATAAATATAACATTTTAATGGTATATTGTCTTTTATTTATTATTATGGTTAGCAGTGTTTCTTTTATATGATCATGCTTTATTTAAATAAAATGTTTTTGTGCAAATTGTGTTTTTATGAATTTGAAGGGATTTTTGAAATTACATAGACTTCCAAGTGATGTGTGGATTTAATTTCCTTTACAGTTTAGGCCGTTTTTTACGTATAAGAACGATGATGGAGCTTGTAGGCTACTCCACCTCCATTATGTGGCACATTGCTTGAAGGTCGCCTGATGATTTCGGCTACGTTCAAAAACATGTAAATGTATGGATAATGTTAACTCACAAATCGTAATAATCGACAATAGGCTAATCGTATTCTGCCTAGAGCGTACATTAAAATACAATTTGGTCATGCATTTGTATTATTTACAGATAGTTTCGTCAAGTTTTGCAGACGCATTAAATGTAAAATTGTTTGGTAAAGTTTAGAACATGTTACAGACCAGATAAACAGAGCCGAGACAGTTTGCCCGAGGCGCGGAGAGCGCCAAAGTCAGGCACGCAACACGCCTTGGCATGCGAAGGGGAAGACGAAGGCGTGTGACTGAGCTCAATCTCGCAGACTCTCTGGAGTCAGAGCGAGGCTCTCCAGACATTTTATGAACTCAGCCCGACCAAAAAACTAGTCCCGAGACCGCCTGAAGCTAAACAACATGGAAACATTTCTCACATCTTGTTCACTCGCACAACACAAGACTCTACTCATCCGTGTTTTTAAGAGGATCGGCCTAGATTTAATTGTCACCATGTAGACAAAATTATAGTCTAGACCATTTTTTACAGGTTTATAAAATGATTATCTTAGCTAAATTTAAAACTTGAACTTTTATTTTGAAATATAGGCTATGGATAAAATCTGGATTTTCTTATTGCTTATTCTTTAGCATTTTTATTCTTCTTATTATTTATATTATATTTACTTAAACATATACCCATCTAGCTCTCCAAAGGCTTTTTGGGACGGTGAAAATAGCCTCCCAATACGTAGCTCATTGAACAACCGTTTCCCAGCTTTGATCATCTGCTCATCATGTCGACCCGTGTTTTTTATGGATGAGTGATCATAAGCCACATAAAGTGGAATCGTTTTGCATAATAAGGATGTACCTTGTCAGTGATTGCCACATTACAAGATGGAACATTCTCCCTGGGGCGGACGTTGCTTTATCTTGATATGAGGACTCCCTAGGGATAACAGGCCTAGGGTGTTGAGTGATCCTGTAGAGAAAAAAACAATATAACACACATTTGGTTGTAGACTATGTTGAATACCGGTATAGGTACTGCTTATACATCTACACATATATATCCTTAATAAGTGCTGCTTTTTTAAGAATACGAAGGGCTTGTGTGCGCTTAATGTGCGTAGACTTTAGTTTATTTTCCGGGATAAGTTGAAATGGAACCAGAATCTTCATATTCAAATGTACCAATTCATCTCCTTCGGATAGGGTCTCAGATCATGTCCCTTTAGCTAACATTGAAACATTTGCCAATCTATCTCTCAAAAAAAAAAAAAAAAAAAGATTTGCTATAGGTGCATGGAGGTCATGGTTGACAGTAGCCTATCTGGCCGATTGAATTAATTTCTCCCCTCATATGCGAAGTATGACACAATAGCAAATAAACAATACTACCACGATATGTCTATCTTTCAGCGCCCCTATTCATGTCTACCCTTCATGCAATAGCAATGATATGGCTTTATACTTCCGGAATCCTCTAGCTATCTTGAAAATGCCATACCCTGATGCAATTTTCATTCACATTTGCCCTAGTTTGAGCACTCTAACTTTTCGATCAGAAAGCCTGCAATTACGTTATAATTCTTCGTAATTTTAGATGCCTACTATGGGCTGTACTTTTTTGCGCAAGACAATTTCAGATATTTCAAGCATCAACATTGTCAAAGTTGTATTTACACAATAAATGGGAATAGCAATGCATAGTTTTTAGCATACCATCTTGACTCGACTATAATTATATCCGTGTGGAGCCTACGCAGAATTAGCCTGAATTGCATGGTAACTGCTGCTTTAAATTTTTTTAAATTACTCATAATTTCCCCAAAGATTAGGACCAAGATCTCGAGTGCACAATGTCATCAGCGTAATGAGGAGTAAACATTTATGCTAATAATCTAACATTTTTTCCATCAGCTATAAAGAGGGGAAATAAAGCAGAAATGTTCAGTCATATTCCGAGCTGTGCTGTTATAGCACTTATTACTGCATGGGCAACAGTTTAAGGGATTCAAGCTATCAACCTCCAGTATGCCCATACTTCAGGATACAGTTCTCTGTTATTTGCTAGTTTAAATAAGGGAATCTTGAATGGTGACAAAGAGTCTGCGTGGTTCTTTTTCAAAGATTAAGGTAAGTATGTATGTACATTTTTTTTACATTGGTCATGTTATGTCCTCGTTTTTTTGTTTTATTTTTGAACTGTTGGCAGAGGTGGCTGGGGTTGAATAGTTGTACTCCAAGATTCCATTGATGGATAGGTTAATACAAACATCACGTTTTTAAGGCTATATGAAATAAATTAATATGATTTTAAATAGGTATTACATATATATTTTAGATAACAATAGACAGAACATTAATCATAATCTACATTCCATTTTTTACACTGACAACACTATGCAGTCAAATTGTGATTTTTTTTATTAACCGATTCTAGCAAAATAGAAAAGAGAGATAGACGAGACAATTATTTTGGCATAAAATAATATGTTCTTGCTATTCGAGTTAATGTATTGGTATACACGCATGTATATGGGGCTTAATGCATTATACATGATTAATATTTCAGTCAATACTTACCATTTTATATTACGACTAATTCTTGATCAGGAAATGGTTGCTACAGCGTATTGAATCGAAATGGACAGAGTAGAAAAACGCTCTCCTTCTATAATTTAGCTGCTGGTTTTTAGCTGCTGGTTTCATTACTTGTGCTCTGCTAATTTCCACCCGTCTTCGCAAGCCCTCGCTTTAGGCCTACACCTGCAAGTAATTTGCCAGCCTTATGTAAGGGAACAGCGACGAGGTGGCAGCTCAACTATTTCATTTCATTTTTTCATTGCGTAGCAAATTTCTTTCAGTGCTATCTCTTTTGTTAACGCTGAAAGACTCCCCGTGCGAAAAAATTGCTCATAATTACCCCAGAGATGGGAAACTGCATTAGAATAAATAAGGGCGAAATTACTGTAATTATGTTGGGTTTGATGGGCTCGGCTCGTAATCAAGGGGAGAATACAGTGAAATAGCACTGACCCTCTTGGATGTGCAGCTGCGCTTTTACTTTTGGTGGTTGAGGGAGAGGAGACTTATGTTGCAAAAACCTCACATTTTACATTTTAAGATTTACTATATCCAGGCCTACCAATTTCTACATAAATATTACATAAATACAAAGTGAATAAGGGACATTTGTACAAAGGAACCAAGCTGAAACGCACATAGTATTTTTGATTTTGAAAAATGTAGGCCAACATGTGTTATGCGTAATAGGCCCAATTAGTTAAAGACAACCTTTTGACAAATTAAACCATTATCTACGTTAATTTTGTCTGTTTTCCTTGCTGAATAATAAAAACAATAATAATAATATAAAAAGAAACTAATAAAAAAAACGAATTGGCTAATCAAAACCATAATTACTTATAACAATACTTTCGTTAATGGCAACTTTAATAACATCAATGTGGACATATTGTTAGTTTGCTTGTTGTATAAATCCAAACAGATATCCAGACATAAATATATGTGTCAAACGTTTAGGGCAATTTGTAACTGAGGTGACTACATTATCGCTGTGGTTTTCTCACGGGATTTCACGTCAGTATACCAAGCGAGAATCTCTACAAGTCGTTCAAATTTGTCAGGATAATAAGTTGATACTAAAACTTTAAAAGCCTATTCGTGCTCGTGTATATACATTTTGCTTAATAAAACAAATAAAACATTTTCATTATTACTTTCATTATTAAAGTAAGCGAAATACCACGCAATTTTCGCAGCAGGCCCACATTACTTTCAAGTCCCAAAGTCGAACACAATAGGACGAATATTGATTTATGCCTACACTTCGAAAAGATGTAGGGCTATAGGCCTAATATTTATAAAACAGACATCTGGGTGTGTACGGTGCGTGCACGACGTGATATTTACAATCTATTGTCTACGGTAGGCCTGTTGTGTTTTCACTCAATTGGTCCTTTCGTCAGCTCATCGGGTGCTTCAGAAATATCTGTAAAAGCGCAGTTAAACCATCAACCCCAAACAAGAGCCCCTTTGAACTTTTCACTTTTACTTATCGACATTTAAACCACCCACCCCCTTCACCCCCAACTCCTCCACCAACCAGTCTTTTTGCAGCACCTGCCTCATAGCCCAATTATTCACTTAACACACACCATTGCTCTCTCCTCTATTCATGGATGAAAACGAGGTTTGTTGGAACCACAGATAAGTAGAAAAGAGCTTATAGCGGTTAAATGAAAATAAAAAGAAACAAGCCCCATGTTGTTGAAGAAATGACAATGTCATAGAAACCGAAATGATTGATCGAGTGAGGTCTGAATTGAAACGTAGGCCTATCTAGCAATACCCGGTACTCACAATAAATTATAAAAGGCTGATAAGACGATTTCCTATGTCCTTACATTTTTGCAAAAGTTTATAAAAATACCTATGTGGATACATCCGTGGATAAAAGTGTGTAAGCATGCTGATAATGCACACATATTGTGGTGATACAAATAAAAAAACATTTGAGTTTGCTTTATTTTATCACAGTGCATCTAACCGGTGCAAAGCTGTCATAACGCAGGCCTACTTTGTCAGACGGGTTTTATACGTTTTAAAATTTTACCACCTCACTATAAGGCCAGCTCCATATAGGCCTACGTTTCAAAAAACGCATTTAAATGCGTATACATCCCATTGCCGTAAAATAGTCTGACACATTCATTTCAAATCATAGTTTTACTGTTTCCAACATTATGTACATAACTTCAATAAACCAAAGCAATAAATTAAAGTAATCAATACAAAACTAAATATTTCTATGGACTGCTAAATACATTCACCCTAATAAGGAACACATAAAAATCCTATTTCACAAGGTAGCCTATCAATTACAGCACAAACCAAAGCTGAAAATGCTTATTATTTCTTGTCCTTATGTACATCCGCTCGCGAAACTCATAAAAACAATGACAACATGTGTTCAACCTCGCCCCAACCCTAATGCTCTCCGCGAGAAACAACTGTTATTTAAGTATTTCAGTATATCATGTGGGCTCAGGATATAGGGGCTCCGTGGACGAAGAGGAGATTTGCTTGCAATAGTGCAGAATCAACAACTCGTTGTTGTCTTTTATAAGTCAAACACATATTTAAATAAACACACAGAAACAAAAGGAAATAATTTAACTTAAATTAACACAAATAAACAGCATGGTGGAAATATGTGTCTGGCGCAAGAGCGCGTGCAACTCGATTCCATGCCCATCAAAACGATAAGACTCGCTTTAACCAATAATATAAATGTACATTACAGACCAAGGGTAGTTTTGTCTGTTTAAATGCTAAGATGAAGGTCATGGTCAAATCACCATGTTGACTTACAGATGTAGCCATCTGATATACAGACGGCATCAGGCTTATTTTAATCATAAGGGATAAGAAATATATCAAATCTTAAAATCAAACATATGATACATAAATATACTCTCACTGACTTGTTACAGCTCAATATATTTACTTTAACACATGGCCTATAAAAATGTCACAAAAGATAATTACAGCAGCTTGAGGACCCATATCAATTTCCGGTGTCGGTCGAGGACGTAAAAGTAGCTACTTCACGCGGTTCGCGCAGACGAGGCTTTTTCAGTCTCTCCTCTCCCAGACTGTTCTCGGTGCTGTCGGTCTGTACGAGGAGGCCGATATGTCACCTCGCAACTTTGGGAGCAGACTCCGGATTACTGTGCATGGCTGCAGCTGGCTGGTGCAAGGCCACGCTGGGTGGTTGACCCAAAATCTCCTGATATGGGCCATGGCGGTATAGTGGGCGGGGCGGGTCTATCAACTCACAGTTATGTTCACATGAGTTGCGGTTGCTGCATAGACTCTTGGTGTGCTGTTGGATACCATGAGGTATAACTTGGAATGTAAGAACCTGGGGTACCCACAGATGTTTTCACGGTGATGGGTGAGCTCCAAACCGGTGCGGCCGGAGAGCCAGTCGAAAGTCCGCGACCATTGGCCAAAGCGTTGGTATCAATTGTGCCACCACCTTGTTTCATGAGTTTCTTAAACTTCGATCGCTTATTTTGAAACCAAATCTTTACCTGAAATAAAATAGAGAATCACGGTTAGTCTGGAAATATCAAGACACTGTAGACCAGCCAACCCAAGATAGGTCAACAAAATATGACTTGAAATGTCCCACTTCTGTTGTATAAATAGAACATTTCTTCCCACGAAGTCCATAAGACGTTGCATAATACTCAGATATACATTTTTGTGGCTTTTGTTCCAAACAACGAAATTGTAATGCAGACATGCATGCTTACACAAAACGTCCCCGAGAGGCGACAATTAAGCTATACATAATAACCTAAGCTGCAATATATTTATTGCTCCCTAGAAATAAGGGCTTTGACAGGCCATACCCCAAAAATATTTGAGAGCCTTTTTATACAACATCTGTATGATACTAATTTCCAAACATTCAATTGAATATATTTAACAACACAAAGGCAGTGGCATGTAACGCGACATAAACTGTATAACAATAGCCAATGTCATTACGTGGCCTACAATTATTTATCCGATTAAAAGTAGGCTACATTAAACTGCATGATAACAAAACAGCAATAAACGTTAACTTGCCTGTGTTTGCGTGAGTCCCAGCGAAGCTGCGAGCTCAGCTCTTTCTGGCAGTGCCAAATATTGAGTTTGTTGAAATCTTCTGTTAAGAGCTTGTAGCTGCAGACTGGAATAGATAGTCCTTGGTTTGCGAATCTTTTTCCCTTTCCCGTTGAACCGCACCTCTCCGCCTTCTACAACTGTGTTCTTCTCTGTGTCTGGTGCTGAGAACCGAAGAAAATGGCTAAATTAATCGTGAGACAGTTCGCCAACTTCGCTGCACAGCACTGAGCATCACAGTGCAAGTTTTACAGGCTGTAGTTTAGGTATAATTACCCTTAATTGCATACATTGTTTATAGCATTACGCAATAAATAATTACCCACCCAAATACCCCAACATCTGGGTTGCTTTTCCAATCCAACGTTTGCTTGCTAGACCGAGAAACACAACCAAAAGGTCCTGGTAAAGTTATAGAGTTATGAAACATGAAGTTTAAAGCTTACCTGTGTCTTCTAACCGTGTCTGTGTTAGTGCGGAGCTGTTTTGGTACGACTGCACTGTGTTGAGGTATGGACTTGAGGAATGGCTGCCGACAGAGTATGGATAGCCTAACGATCTAGGAAAGGATGAAGCTGGACTGTACGAGTTCTCATGTTGAGTATGACCAGAAGAATGTAAACAGTGCATGGAATAGTGTCCGTGAGACATTGAGGAAGGCGACATTTGTTGACTCGGTGGCCCAAATTCCATGAAAACGGGTTTTCCTGAGACAGGGCTATTAAGACCTTCTGGTATTGTAGTCATTGTCATCTCTTCTGGCGGATCTCTCCTCTTCCTTTTTTGTTTTCTTCTATGATCTCAGTGAACGACGGATCCCAATTTAAGCCGTACAGATTTTTTCTCTTTCCATTCATAAGAAAATGTACTTTGTGTCTGTGAAAAGTCTACGTATGATGCAGTGGATCTAGACAAACTCGCTCAAAGGTTTGAATCGGGGATTCATGAATATTCATCAAAGACGGTCGCTGATTGGTTCACTGTATCCAAGAATGATGCCGATTGGCGATCCTCGGGTAGGGTCCGAAGGACCTGATAAACTCAAGAAAAACATCAAAACCTGAGAATGAGCTGTGAGATGTCAGTTTATTAAAACAGTGCATAGCAGGGAGAGCCATAAGGAAAGTATGCACCAAAATACAAAAGGCCTGATTTGAAGAAAAAAATCTACAATTCAAGTGAGCCAATTTGATAAGACAACATAACGTTAAAATAACAAAAAGGGAAATAAACTAAATGCAAACTAATCATGTCCATAATGCTTATAATATTATTAATAATAATGCAATTATTTTTAATATATAGTAATTTTTAGTATCATCCATCTTTAATTGTCAGCTTCTAGTATGTCGATAGGCCTATATGTTAATTCAAACATTAAGATAAAGCTTGTTTTATAGAGTAATTTTCGAACACCTATCTCATACAAATTAACCTTTACAAGAAAATCTAATTATGTTAACGTTTGTGAACAACTTTGATAGAGAAATGTTTATAGCCGTATTTTATTTTTCCGATTTCTCAAAACAAACTGATAGATTATTGTTAGTCTTTATTGACAGTGTCTGTCGGTGCTCACGTGCATAGACGTATCACTCACAAGTCTATCTGATTAAATGCCACTCTCAAGTGCGCTGAGCCGCAGCTGAAGCAAGCTGAATTAGCATAACACTGATGTTTAATTTTCATACGCATAATTAGCCATATATTTAACACTTGCAATGGCTCGTGATCTCAATTATCGGCGCAGAGTAGACCTGGTTGAATTTATACGATTAAGCAATAACTGGCTTATGTCACATGCGTAAATATAATGTTGTAAAAATAAAACATTTAACCTGATTTTTGTTCAACCGCAGCCCCGTTGAGCTGTCTCTGATGCATCCAAATAACTTTTTATTTCTCTATTTGCCATATGTGCAGTCATTCCATGCCCCAAAACGAAATACCTTGGAGTAGCCTTTAACAAGCCGTTTGGCCGTATTTATCCAACGCTGTTGACTGTTTTTGGTTCCGCATACATCCTTATATGATGCAGCTTATGGACTACACAAAAATACTCGATTAATCTACATTTTTAAGCAAATTAAAATATTTGGGTGTTTGCCATATTTACACGAGTAGCCTACCTATAAATGTATAATCGAATACATATATACAAATTCCACTAATTATATATACACACAGATTAAATGACATGTTACATTTCTAATTGTGGCCGATATTCTAATCTTTTTTTTAAACGGAGTAGAATAAACTATGCTCGCTTTTCTCAGATTTTGGTCTTTTGGCTGATCTTCCTGACAAGCTTTTTACAATTCATATTATTAAATTTGTCAGCTCTCTTGGGTGTGATTAATGAAACGTTATTAGTTGATATAATAATGTAGTTATATCGACAGAGCAACCATGCAGATCTATGCTGTAGTCCATGTCGTCCGGCCATGTAGTTATCACCTCAGCTGTACAATTTGTTCCAGGAAGAGCCTTTTACTATAGCCGTTGATAAGTCCATAGATGTTGTCATTCATTTAAAGCAGATACATTTCCACAAAACATGTCGTTTTACTCTGTAGCATGACAATGTAGACCAGTTAAATCGTCATACAATCTGATATTTAACATAGCCTCCATCATTTGATATAATTCCCAGCGAGGTTTATGGGGGTGCGGTCAGACCCCTATTAAGACAGTAGCCTATAGACATTGAACAACGATTTTCTGAGAACGTTTGATTGAACTAAACTGACTACAGACTACATAGTATAGCTGTTGCCCTTTATTATAGGCTCGATTTTTTTAATGAAAAAAAACCATACAGAAACAGTTGATCCGTATTACAATCTACATGCAACCTATAATACATTATATTTCGACATTTCAATCAGAATGTTGATAAAGTGTAAACACGATTAAGCATTATTATGCACTTACTTAATATCGAAAATCAGGTGATGAAAAAACAGACAATACACATCCAATATCGTAGATAACAAAAATCCCATTGTGCACCACTTATTGCTGGTAACGAAGGAGCAGCAAGAATGCAGATCTTCATTTTACTTTTCAATGTAAGTTATATTGAGTCCGTCTGCTGTGAATGAACGGAAAGCAGAAATACCACTGTTCCCCCGCAGCTCAAAATCTCCACCTGAATAACAAATTAAAGGCAGCTAAATTCCGTCACTGTGATTATCAACCTAATTAGGCATAATTGAAATCAAAGCCGAATGTACGAATGTGTTAGGAAGATGTGGTAAGCAAATATGGTTTGCAATATAGTCTGCGATGTGCATCTGACACTGGGTATCTTGGTTTTGAAGAATTCTATAATATATTACGCTCATAAGGAAAACTGCACTTCTCTCTTTTAAAATTGCCCAATTTCAAGTAATTTATATCTGGAATTACATTCGAAAAATACGTCAAGGGTTTGCTCTATCACCAGCGAAAATGATAATAGTAGTACAACCAATAATTATCATCTTCCAGAACAGACCGATTTTTATGGGCACTTGGTGGAAGCGACTGATAACTGTCATTATTTCCCCACGATTATAGTATCTGCAAACTGAAGATGGACATGCCTGCTCTGCAAAAGGCCTAATGTCTACATTTCAGACCCTTAACATGGAAAACGTGTTTAATTACGAGAAAGACAAAAAGATTGAACCACATAGTTTCACAGAAGAAAATGGCAAACATTGACTAGACATGTTTTAAATATAATAATATGCATAATAGTCATTATAGGCGTAAAATGCCATTCTGATATGTCTAGGAAAGGATACTATTTCATTGGACAACATCTACAATACTCTGGGCAAATATTAAATGTACTTTAATGTGCCGCTTGTTCCTTTGAAATTATTTTTAGATTAAAAATAGCAACAGACAAAAACGGAGATTTCCTTCCATAATGTTAGAATCAAACCAACTGGAAAATATCACAGCGTAGAATAACTTTTGTAGACGTGTTTAAGGCCAGGCCTCAACCTATTCATTCATGGCTCCTCCAGGTGAAGTTTCATTATAATGGCCTGTCTTAAAATATGTTTTCATCTTCATTTGCAATCGTAGCAATGATCTAACTAGGATACATGGAAAATAAAAGCCACATAGAAGCATCAGAGGGAGTTTAAGGAGATATGACTCATTAGCAATGAGTAGCTCTATGGCTGAGTGTGTTTTAACATCTGCGGTACTTCACCTGATGGTTAGCAGCCAGTGCAGAGGGTGGAAGGTGGAACGGGACATGGGTCTGAAGTGTCCCAGTCTTCATTTCAGCCCCCTAATTGAAACCTCTTTCTAACTGCCCCTGCCAACCCGCATTTCAAGTCGCCCAGAATTAACGGTGTAGCTTGTGTCTATATTTCTTATAATAAAGTTTTCTGCTTCTACGGGAATTGCTAAAGCAATTCTGTGTTTCAGACTGTACAAAGTCTAGGATATAATGTGGGTAAATGTGAATGATTTAAACTGCATTTAATTATATTTCTTCTGTTGAAGGGCATGAGACACCACTATCCATGACAAGTCGGATATGCTGGTAAAGCTAATATTCTGGACTCTCCATGCACTGCAGGGGGCCACAATGTGTCCATGAAGTGGCAATGTCTTATGACATCACAAATATTGCTAAATGTATAGCGTTTTACTATAGAGGCCTACTGGTCAGCTTAATAAAATTAATCTTGAAAAAACAATTTCACAATTTATTGGGAATGCATGTTATATTATTGTTTTTCGTTTGTCAGATCTTGTATTCATTATTCAGTCCACAACATCATGATAGATTTGTCAGTAATAGCCAGGCTAATGTCTGTAGGTTTCTGTAAGTCTACAATTACGCCTTTTTAATCAGAGTTCCTATAATATTGATGTGTATCTGGTTGATGTCGGGATAACATGCTGTTGATTAACAAATATGATAAATCCGGTGTGAGCAAATTCTCTGGATAGTTTTTCCCCTGATTTCTTCGCTGTCATTGAAGGTCTCTGCCTTTATGCAATTTTTTGCTTCACTGGGTACTGACACAAATTCAAATTTAGAGGTCTATTTTCCTGTTCAAACTACTGTGGCATCAACAAGGGAATTGATTAGGATTCACCCAATGTTGCTGTGTTGTTACTGACTTTGCCATTTTTTAAAACAATAAGGTTCTGGTGTCATTATACTTTATAGAAATGCATGTATGTTCAAGAAATGTGTACATGATCTGTACTTGACATTTTCTGAAAATAAATTCAAACAGAAAGCAGAATACAGTATATATCAGTGACTTATTTTTTAAATATTAAACTGTTGAAATATGTGTATAGCATTACAATAGCTTTGATTAGATTACATTCACCGATCTGCAATGTCAGTGAGCAGTGAGTCATACTTGAAAAAGAGAGCATGTATCAGTTAATTTGCATGATCTATTGTCCTTAACAGTCCATTAAAATGTTCCTGATTCAGTCCAACTCTGTAATGAAATAAATAGTGTTTACAATATTACACATATGGAGCTAAATTATAGATGGTTCAAGAGGTTGGTTGAGGATTTTGTTAATGAAGAATGTGTTTTGGTAATAAGGGGAAAAGCCCTTGGTCCCATTATGGCTTTACTAAAGTAAAACCTAATTCAAATGTTTAGTTTTTTTACTGTGTTGTTACGTCAAAGCCAGTGAGTTTGGTTCCGACTGGGATCACCTGTATGTGAAATGGATGCACGTGTCACTGTGTGTTGTTTGGGATAAATTTGTCGAGTACAGAGTCCTATCCTATGCTTTGATATAGTCTTTGTCTGGAGCCAGTGCTCCAGAGGGACATACAGCCAGTGCTCCAGCGGGACAGACAGCCAGTGCTCCAGAGGGACATACAGCCAGTGCTCCAACGGGACAGACAGCCAGTGCTCCAGAGGGACACACAGCCAGTGCTCCAGAGGGACATACAGCCAGTGCTCCAGCGGGACAGACAGCCAGTGCTCCAGAGGGACATACAGCCAGTGCTCCAGAGGGACATACAGCCAGTGCTCCAGAGGGACATACAGCCAGTGCCCCAGAGGGACATACAGCCAGTGCTCCAGAGGGACATACAGCCAGTGCTCCAGAGGGACATACAGCCAGTGCTCCAGAGGGACATACAGCCAGTGCCCCAGAGGGACATACAGCCAGTGCTCCAGAGGGACATACAGCCAGTGCTCCAGAGGGACATACAGCCAGTGCTCCAGAGGGACATACAGCCAGTGCTCCAGAGGGACATACAGCCAGTGCTCCAGAGGGACATACAGCCAGTGCTCCAGAGGGACATACAGCCAGTGCTCCAGAGGGACATACAGCCAGTGCTCCAGAGGGACATACAGCCAGTGCTCCAGAGGGACATACAACCAGTGCTCCAGAGGGACATACAACCAGTGCTCCAGATGGACATACAGCCAAGCTGAACTTGTTGCTCCTGGGTAAATAGAAAAGACCTTGCAATCACATGTTGGGTCAGTCTGAGTTTCTGCCCTCACATCAGACATCTGTCTGAGACACTTCCTGATGAAGAGTTAGATAAACTCCAATCAAGACAGCGATTACACCGAACAAGCACTGAACAGCTCCTAAAATCTCAAAGCAGTAACACAGTCTCAATAAATCTCTATTGGAAATAGCAGGGCCTCAACTGGTGTGTTTTTTCTCTCCAATTTTTCTTTTTGAGAAAATGATACACGAAATTGCATCTGTCAAAGGTTGAGTAAATATGCAGGGTTTTCCGCTTCTCCAACCATATAATATGACTTTTAGACGATATTTTCATTGTTATTTTCTCACAAGAAGGAGTAGTTGCCAGGCATAGTTTGTGGATTTTTTTTGTAGAGGACCACATCAATCTTGGAAGATCAGGCAAAGATAATTGTCTCCAGGCACTGCAAGTAATGGACACCTGCACACTGAGAATCATTACATTTACTTTTACATGGACATACCATATTCCATATATTTCAAGAAGATTCCATATGGAGAAAGAGGAGAATGTGTGTGGCCATGCTTGTTGCGTTCGTAGCCGTATTTCACACTCAATACTGTCTGGACATAAATGGGGAAAAACGAGTTAAATAAAAGCAGCTATAGGTAAGTACTTTATTAAAACAGTATGATACAATTTGACATGAAACATTACACATTAGAGGTGCATCTGCCCCCTTACCTCTGATGATCAGATGCCTCACCTGAGAATTGAAAAAAAGCCAAGGGTCACACCATGGCAACCCCGAGTGTCACGCTCTGCCTTTTGGCAGATGGCAAGGAACAGACACAATTGCAGAGAATCCTTTCCAAAACAGGGTTTTTATTCTCATCCAGGCAGAACAGGCACTAGAAACAAGAACCTTAAACAATAGAAACAACTAATCAAAATCACCTTCCCCGAACACACAATATTAATATATATAAACATAAACCCGCATCAAACACAGAACCAGAAAACAGAAAACCCACATACCTTAAACAATGAACCGCACAGACTAACAAACAAGGACTAACTTAAATACCCGCACTAACGAAGACAACACAAAACAGGTGAGAAGGAACCACAGGTGGTTTCAATGTCCCTGATTGTTCCCTCAGAAAACGGGGGAGGTGTCAGCCCCACCATAGAATGAAGGGACAGGGCTCTGTCCCTTACACCGAGTGGCCCCCTGTAAAACACACTGCTCCGCATTTACGGCACCAGCAGCGGTCAGTCCGTGGTGGCAAACCTCAAAACCGCCTGAAATTGGCCCCCTAAATGACCAATTACATGAAAGTGTGGCAGGAAAAAAAGGACTTTGAAATACTTGGCTGTTACTTAATTTAGTTAAAATAAAAAGAAACCAGCATTGACACTTTTGTTGTTTTACAGTTGTATCTGTTGGCTTGACGGTAAAAAATAACTGGGATCCATATAATACAGACATTCAATCTTGAGAATGAATCCAGGATTATACACAAAGAGAGAAACTGGGAGGAACATGTGATCTTTAAAAAAAACTGAATGAAACAGGATAAATGTAACATATGTAAATTATTTGTTTAATTTACTGTGACCCATCTTAAAACAATGCTCACGTAAAATGATGCAAATGTAAGTCTCCTGTAATTAATTTCCTCACAAATAGGAAAAATGCAAATTTGCCAATTAAGTCATTTGCCGTGACGGAGTAGGTTGCTGCCTGAAGTTCAGCTGCTTCTGGGCCTTCGCCTGGCGCCCCTTTCTAGTTTTGTGTTGAGTTAAGTCGCCAACAAAGACAGAAAGGAGGTCAGCACTCAGCCAACACCTGATTGTGCTCTTTTTTTGTGTTCCCCTTGATCCCCACAGACCACGCTTGTCATTAGTCTTAATGATGGAAAATTGTCATGTTGATACAAGTCCCTTACCACACCGCTCTCTCCTCTGTGTGTAAGTAGTAGGTGGAAGCTCCATTTGTTACAAAGTTCTTTGTGACTAAAAGCCGCGGACACTGCATTTGTACTGGGGAAGAGAAATGGCCCTAGATGCTCTTTCCATAGATGGGATAATTATTCCTACTGTGACCTTAATGATTCGCGCTGCATCTCATCCACGCGCCAGACCCTCAGTGGAGCCCGGTGTCAGGGAATATGAAAAACCCATATAATGAAACCATTTTGGCTGATGGAAAAAGGCTACTGAAGCTGCACTTGCCACAAAGACTGCTCAATTATATGAGTAATTGTGATAATTTTCCTTCCATTCACGGCTCTTTCTGAAAGAAAAAAAAACAGAGATGCTGAAAGGGAAATTACTTGGACAATATAGAGTGTGAAATGGCTACAACAAAAAGATGACTGTAAGAAAGTGTAGGACTATAAATAAATATGTTAATCTAGGGCCATATAAACCTCAAAAGCTATAGCAAACAAAGACATAAACACACGCACGCACACACCCTCCCTCAAACACACGCCTGTACACAAAACATAAGTAGACAAATGACCATTGAGAATAACAACATGATAAAAGTAGACGTGCAGCTGCCTGAAAATGTAAACCTTGTTCTCCTTGTGAACGAGGTGTGTGCACCCATGTAGTTGGCCATCATTTGTTGTTCTGCAACAGGAAAAGGATAATTACCTCTCTCAGAGGCCGGACGACTGACATACCCTTTTGACTTTGTGAATGCAGGTTTGCCTTTCTCTTATATTGCAGAACATGTCTCGTCCAATAGAAACACAGGGACGGCAGTATTGTCGAGTGCATTAAACCCCAGGTGTTCATAAATATGATGATGCCCAGACTATCAACTCTCTCCTGTCGGAAAAACTCAGAAATGCATTAAAATGTGGATTTCGCCACGCCAGCAGACCGGAGAGACAGTGAGATATGCATTACTTTTTGTTTCCCAGTGGGGGTTAGATTAAACATTTCCTACCGACAGAAAAGATGGAAAAGATTCTTGGCAAGCACGATCCAGACTATAATTTACATCTTTATGGAGAAAGAGATTCTTTGTGCTTCAATAAATGACCATTATACATATTGACAACAGCATGCATTTTATATTCTGGGATTATAATTGCCCAGTGCACTTTGGGAAAAAACCTGAGAAAAAACGTCTGATCCACAAAGCAAATCAAAAATAATGCATAGAAATTAAACAAATTAGCAGGAATAAAATGTACAAATGTCTCAATCAGAAAGACATTGCCCTGTCCAGACTGAAGAGCTGATGTCTGAATGCTCAGTATTTTTAATGATCACTATTATGCAACTATTTTGTAAATAGTAAACAGTTGAAGCCACCTGTTACATAAACAGACATCCCTTCATCAATGCCTGATTAGTGTTGATTATTATTTTCCTTTGACTAGCTGACACCTGGATGTTGACCATTCCGGGTTGTTAGTATACTCCCAGAAAACTGCAATTTATTCAGACAAACCTTAAACTGTTCCCACATGTATGGCTGCTGACCCCTTAGGCCCCGCAATCTGGGATAAATCTTTCCAGGCAAGGCGAGCAACATTATAGCCTGGCTGCTCAAATACTTGTATCACACTCAAATGATGAGTTTCTGTCACCGACCATGTCATCTTTATCACAACCCCCCAATAACTTCTGTCCCATTGAGCTGCCTGTGTGCTACTTTAGCCAGGCAGTCAGGGACCCCCTGGTCACATCTGATTGTGCCTCGGATGACATGGAGAGGGGTGTCCAGCTCGCAGGCACCAATAGCTCAGTCCCGCCACCAACACTCAGCTCCCAGCATTTCCCAGCAGCCTCCTGGAGCCTCCTGCAGTGCTTTCTCTGACAGCCACCAGAAATGTCTCTAACTTGTCAAGTCACCATGGTAATAGTCCAGAACCAGAGAATAGCACAAAGACTGCAGCACATTCAAGGAGGCTATGAAAACACACATTTAGAGAGCTTTGATGGCGTACAGTATTCGATGTCATACAGTATTTGCCTATACACGACGATCAAATGTTGTTGAGAGCCTTGAAGCCTTAAAGTGTTTCATCCATAGGATATGAAAAGCTTGAAAATGATTTTTTTTACGGCTGTGTTGAAACAAATCTCATGACGCTACAGGTAATCTGTGTTAATCTAAACATAATTAGATTTCTCCACAACACCATTGATGTTTAACACCACCTGCTAAGAACCAGCACAACATATTCGTCTGACACATTTGTGTACACTTTATAACACAATACAAAAATGACTAGGGTTGGCAACATGTGGCCGGACTGACATTGATTAATACAATAAATAGTTGACCTGCAGTGAAAAAGACAAAGGAATCGTGCCTGGATGATCAAATCAGAAGCCATCATTTAGTAGAGTGATCTTCATGCATGAAAATGGGATTTACAGATGATGCACACAGAATTCATGGCTAAAATGACGGAGACCAACCCCTTGTTATGTCCTATAAATGGATGACCTCAGACAGACAGTCCACACAGGTGGTTTGATTCTAAACAACCAGGGTCATTATATGGCAATGCAAACCAGACCCTCCAACCACTGTTACAAGGACAGGTGTACTACACAATATATTCTTGAGGTCAACGTGTTTATAAGTCATTCCACAGTTCCCATCAAACTCGAGCGTCTTTCCGGGGAAACTCGCCAGCAGTAAAGGGTTAAGGTGTCCCTAATGCGCTCCGAGGCCAGCGAGGCTGTCAGGGATTTTAATAAATGTAGGGAACACTGTGAGGGAAAAGTGTTGCTGTCTCTGTAGAGTGACACAGACAGGCCAAGGCTGTCAATGGAAGCCCTAATGACA